>ML810797.1:173039-203275 GCA_009831015.1 Picea engelmannii | reverse complement strand
GGGATGTCCTTGTGCATTTCCAGCTTGCCACGTGGTAGCCCCTGATTGGGACATGTGGTGGTATCTCATTGAGCCATGATGCCCCCTTCCATGTCAGCACACCACGTCAGTTATACATACTACCATGTGGCACGATCTGATTGGTCCATGGAACGGTCTAAAAAGCCAATAACCAGGTGACATGTGGAAGCCTCTAGTGCTTCCACGTCATCATGCTGATGTCAGCATGCCATATGTCACTTCCCTTCTCCTACCACATGCATTTTATGAATGATGATGTCATCCGTACATATGCTAACGTCAGTAGTATGGATGTTGACTCATCCCCTGCTGACTGGGCTAGGTTGACCAAATTTTGACCGCATATATCTTTCAATCCGTAACTCTATTTGACGAGTCATTTGCGACGTTAGAAAGATTGCGACACGCTCTTTGTGATCATGCCATTTTCACTGAGTTTCAGGAACTTTGAATTTTTTCCCTTTCTTTATCTGCTAGAGCCATTCTGAGCGTTCTGAGTTGCCTCTGTGAATTCTGAGTTTTTTTTAGCCTTCTCTAGATCCTTTTTGGATCAACCGAGCATAGGTAAAATGAAACCCTAAACAATAAATGCAACATTCAATCATCCATGATCCAACAACAAACAAATTCATAGTAGTGATCTACTTTCAATCACGGACAACACCATTTCTTGGGCAATGATGCCAATATGCAGGTCACGACTCCTCCTCTATGTGGATCTCTTACACCTCAATTTTTTTCTTTACTGGTTTGAGACTGCAAACAACAACAAAATCTGCAATAAATTCATTATATACTCCCTTTTGCAGAGAATCAACAATTCTTTAGCAAACCACAAAAGTTGATCAGACAGATAAAACAAAATTGATTTTAATGACAACTAGCAAATAGAAAATTCCACAAATTGTTCTGCAGTAATTCTCTGACGCCAATACACAGGTCGCCTTCACGTCGATTCTTCCTTTCCACTTTTATGTACTAGCTCCTCCTTTACATGGATGGGGATGCTCATCATGCACACATCCTCACAACAATTCTTCTTTACGCCTAGGTCTCAGATCCACATGCAGACAACATCTCCTCCAAGTTCTCGCAACAACAACAATAGACAACAATATACCAAACAAAGAACTCACACGAAATACACAACACAAGATGAACACACAAACAACCTACTCTACTCTCCCCATGTTGTTGGGCTCTCCCATGAGGGATTCACACCCAGACCTGACACTCTGATACCATATTAAAATGAGAGAGTAGAGTATACTACACAAAAATAATCAATTATTGAATAATGATATTTACAATACATTTAGAGTCTATTATATAGAGTGCATGGGTTGTTATCACATCTAACTTATTCCAAATATAGAAGGATGGGTTTAGGGAATATCTCAACAACACACCAAACAAGGATCTCTCAAATCCAACTCTCAAACAACCTCCTAAGAATAAGATCACACAACTCACGTAGAGATTGACTCTACTTCTCAATACATTAGCAAGCATATTAGATAAGTAGGAATTATATATTCCAACACTCATGCAATGAATTCACATCAATATGTTAATTTGAAGTGTAACAGACTCTTAATCTCTTAATCCTTGAGTCCTTATACTTAAAGTACCCACACTTTACGAAAACCATCTAAAAGGTCTCAGGCTTGAACACCTACATTGGAACGACATGGAAATTATAGACATCATGTAACTATTTTTTAACTGAATTGTAATTGTCTACTAAAGTCTATGGAGGTATACATATCCTACCCCCCTCTGGATTTGAACTTGTGACTTGAAGAAACATATTTTTTTAACCATTAGGCCCACTCAGGATAATAAAAAGAAGTGTATCCTCCAATTTTTAATATAAACAAAATTTTTAATAGAAACTAAAAAGAAGACTTAGAATTCAAATTTTTCCATAATAAAAAAAACTAAGATCTTATAGCTAATCCATCAGTGCCCTATGCTCAAAAAAACTATTGCAACTAATAATAATAATAATCTATTTTTAAGGTCTCAACCAAAGAAGACACCAAATTGGTGTATGTGACCTGCTTGTTTGTGGGACAAAGAGACCCCCTCCGCACAACGATTTGACTGCTATAGTTGCTAAAGTATACTGAGGTATACATACCCTACCCCCCTAATTGATTAGCTTATATACACCTTTACAAATTTCCTAAGAAAAAGTATAGTCTTACAAAACATAAATATAATCAAACATTTTTGGATGCCACCTCACACCTAGGTTGATATTTTTATTCCTAGTATTGAAGATAGAAGAGAGGGGTCTATAGTCCTATCCTACTCCATTTGATGCTCCACTATGTCCTCTTCCATGGACACTGATTGGTCATGTCCAAAAGAACTAACTAAAACTATTGGAGTTGCAATTGTCCCCAACTCCTCATACCTAGGTTTTTTCTCCAGTTCCAAGTACTTTACTTTCTTGTGAAGTTCCTTGATCATGTGTTCCTCCTTCATCAACATTTCTCTATTTTTTTCTTCCCTAACCTCCAAAATAACAATTTTCTCTTTGTTCTCTTCCAAGTGGGATTTCATCTTGATTAATAGCCTTTTAGGTCACCTTTAAATCCCTTGCCTAATTTCATTCTCAATCATTTTTCCAGGTTTCCCATCTTCCTATTGCTAAAGCTATAATTTCTTGACTATCATTATTCATGCCTTCGTATTGAATCTCAGAGAGTAGAGTGCTCATAGAGTGCACATCTATTTGGATCGTCATGGATATCCACTTGACAATTTCTAGAGATAAGTTCCAGAACAAAAGTCCTGTGCTTCTCAAATTGATTCAAACATATATTATTGTTATGCCCAATGTAGAACTGAGAGAGTGCCCTATAAATTCCAAATAAGGAACACTCACTACTCCTAGTGTTAAAAACAAAACTTCTTTCTATTATTTCTTTGGATTAAAGTGGAAGTTCTACTTTGATGGTGTAAGCCTAAAAAGTATGAAAAACCACTAGCCTAAAATCAGGTAGAGGTAAAAAAATATACTTGTAAATGATACTTGTTGCCACAAGATGTTCTGTGAATTATGACCCCCACCATCAAACATTCATAATTCTTTTAGAATGGAGAAAAAATGAACATCGCCAGACTCTGGAAGATTCCCTTGGTGGCATTTATTTCCAAACATAGGAATAAGGCTCCATTAAAACAAGACGAGATAGGAACTCAAGTCTCCCATCCACAGGATATACAAAGATTTCTGGGTACTGCACCAAATCCCAAACATAAATGTGCACACTCTATTTCATCCCATACAATGAGGCTTAATGAAGGTGAGAGCCCTTGAGAATGTTTGAGTAACTTGGTGGATAGTCCGAAGGACAGAATACATGGCATATTAATTGATTCATTAAGGGGATAAGTGGCTAAAAAACTTGCAGGGGGGTGGGGTTGCAAATTTCCTCCCCCATCCAAGAGTTCCAAAAGCTAGGTTGCAAGCCTTCTTGGCCATAAAATCAGAAAGAGTATTTATCCCTCTCAAGGAGTGGTAGAGCTTAACACTTTCAAATCTTTCTATTAGATTTTGAATGTGATGAATCAACCAATTATAGATGCATTTATTATTTTCTGATTCTTCATTATTAGGAATCATTTCCAAAGGGTTAAGACTTCAACCTAGTTGTTTGTTATTTCTCCAATTTCACAAGAAAATAAAGTTTGTTACTTTCCTTATGAGTCACCCCTAAAATTAATGTATATATTACCCCTTCTTTATATAAATTTTTTTTATATAAATTTTAAGAAGTTAATATTTTTATGGTTTTAGATCATGGAAAATATAATTATATTAAATAATTTGTAATGAAATTATTATTTATTATATTTAATTAATTTTTTTTCAATTAAAATAAAAGAATCATAATTATATTTAATATATAAAAAAATTCAATAACAAATTAAATATTTAAATTTAATTTTATAATAAACAAATATTTAAATTAAATTTATATCTTATTTTACACTTTATTTTATGTATAGTATTAAATATTTAAATTAAATTTTATAATAAATAAATATTTAATTAAATGTTTATCTTATTTTACCCTGTATTTTATTTTCTTATATGTATAATTTATTTTTTTGCCATTTAAATTTTATATAAAAACAGATTATAAATTAAATTTTGTAATTTATTAAAAATTAAATTTATTAATTTATAAAATTTAAATGTTTTTATTTTTTTATTTTCAATTAAACCATATAGTATAATCTTATATATTATATATAAAATGCTGAGTTAAATAACATAATTTGTCCTCACATAGGAGCGTCACTTGCTGTCTAGAGAAAGTCGTCATTCTGCCCCGTCGTCGCTTGAGGAACATAAAATTGCCTATTGAATCGAAGAGTTAGGAAAAACCGAGACCAAGATAAAGACGATGATGATGCGTACTACAGTGCACTAGAAGAATTTAAAGAAAATGAAGAAAGGCGGAGAGAAATATAGTTACTTGAAATTTATTGAGAAATTGTTAGATTCGTAGATTTGAGTGATTATTTGTGTATAATCTGAGTGTTTTAGGGGTTTTTCAGCTTACTGAATCCGTTTCTGTATTCATAAATGGATTTTAAACAACAAAAAATAGTGATTTCGTGTAAATTTATAATGCTGAAATCTAACTAAAATTATTATTTAAATTTAAATATTAAATTAGACATTGATTTAACATTGCATTGTATAATATACTTCTCAACCATTAAAAAAGAAAGTGTAGATTTTCTTTTAAAAGGTAAAAGTAAACTTTAAAAATAAGTGACACTAAATGAGAAGCTCCATCTTAACCTCTAAGACGGTCAAAGTTGTCATTATTCTGGTGTCTTGAATTGAATTGGAAAAGTGAAGGATAGTATCTTCAACTGCATTTATGAGGTATGTTTTATTAGTTGTTTTTACAGCGTCTTAAGAATTTGCTGTTATTACAAATGGCAAAGAAAAAAATCATAATCAAATGAATTAAATTCTATTGATTATTCTAGTAAATTTCAAAATGACATTTAGTGATAACCAGATAACCATAATAAATTCACAGACAAACTTAATTCTTTTTACGAATAGTAAAGAGAATCATAATTAAATGAAATAAATTTTATAAATTATAGTACATTTCAAAATGATATTGAATAATAATTAAAATAAGTTTATAAAAATAAACTCACTTTATTTTAGTGGAAATGTTTATTTAATTGTGGAATTTTGTTTAAACTATAATTTTATAAGATTAATAACATTTTTTTTATCATAAAATTTTGTTTAAATTTTTTAAAAATATTTTAAATAAAAAAATTGAAATTATTAATATATTAATTCACTCTATAAAATGTTTAATATTTTATAATATTTATAATAATTTATAAATTCTAAAATGACATTTGATATAAATAATATTTAAAAAATTTACATTTAAAATAATGTAGTGGCTAGATATCTATGTTTGACTAATATACCCTTGATCACCAATATTATGTCTTCAAATACCTCCTTTTGGCTTATCAATTTTATATTTTAAAACTTCTAAGATATGATGATGATGTCGTTTTATAGTTTAACTTAAGTATGAGAGAAAAAAAATAAGAAATTAGATTTTAAATTATAATAATTTTTCCAAATTTTCCAAATTCTTGTCGTATTAGTTTAGGTTTTCTTAAATTAATTAAGATTACATATTGTAAACATATTTAAAATTGTTTTACAAAAAGTATTTTAAAATAAAACCAACTTTTTTTCAATCTCTTTTAAGTTGCATAAAGTACATATTTTTATAAATTATAGTTCTTTTTCTGGTTTTTTAAAAAGTGTATTTACTAGTTTTACTATGTAAAACATGTGAGTTAATTCCTAGCTTTATAATCATGATTTGTCTTTCAGCCTCACAATCTTATTAGTGTAAGAAGACAATCAAACTTAGTTTTTTTTTTTCTTTTGGTATTTTCACTTCTCTATAGAAATTTAGGTGTTTTATTTTCAATTTTCAATTTAAGTTTCCATCCTATATTTGAATGTCCCAAACCTTTAACCATTTATCAAAGTCTTTTTTCCAAGCTCTTTCAAGATGAACAGTGGTTAGAAAGATGGCATAGACATTGATGCAAGGAAATGATGGAAATCTTGGTTTGATCAAATTTATCCACCAAGTGTTTGTATAGAATATTATGTTTTAGGGCTTAGCATTTAATGGGAAGATGCCAATATCCACGAGGAGAATGGATTAAGAGTATGGGCTTTAATTTTGAAGTTGTAAAAAATAAATTGTTTTTGAATTAAATACTTGAAATTATGTTACAATTTTTTGAAGAATAAGTTCATCATAAACCTTTTAACAATAGAAAATTACTATCATTATCAAAGCCTAAGTATTTATAGAAGTGGATCATCTTTAAAGATTGATTATTTTTAAACAAAAATTTAAACTTGCTTGATTTTTTTATTTTACAATGAGGATTTTTTGTTTTATCAATATTTAGTGTCAAACCATGGACAAGTTTGAATGGTTAAGTTCTTTGAACTTCATGCGAAGTTTCAAATCAATTCACCAAACTAAGTTGCCTCTATTGCTTGTCTTACTTGAGTCGATGATTGTGTTGAATCAAACATTGTAATCAATACATTACGATTTTATTGAGTCAAGCATTACTAAGTTGCCTCTATTGCTTGTCTTACTTGAGTTGATGATTGTGTTGAATCAAACATTGTAATCAATACATTACGATTTTATTGAGTCAAGCATTGTAATCAATGCCAACAAATTTGCACCTATATTATGAATTTTAGTGAAAATGTTTAATTATCTTAAGCTTAAAAACCTACATTGAAAATACGTGATAATTATGATCTATAATATAATTATTCTTTAATTAAATTTTAATATTCAATTATTTTTTAACTAAATTATACTTTTTAGTTAACAAGTTATCAATAGAAGAACTAATGGATACCTAGACAACAATCACGATTAGATAGAAATGGAAAATGTTAGTGATGTTTATTAAGATGAGTTATTAGTTATATATTAATGCATGAATAGTCTTAGTAAGAAGTGATACTCTTATGAATTAAAATATGAAATGGAATGGTTGATGTTGCTTTTGATTCAAACTGCAATAAAAATATAATTGTGTTAATATTTTTTAAATAAATTATGTTTTTTTTTTTTTTGTAATTTTGAATTTTTTTGATTTGGTGAGGAATTATTTTAGCTGAGATTAACTTTTAACATATCTAAATTTGAGATGTTCCCGGAGATTTTCAACAATTAACTTTTATTTACTGAGTGCCTTAATAACTCACCTTAGAAACAAATAAATTATATACTTATATGATGGTTATTACATCAAGAGAAACTTCTATAATTTAATATGAAAGATATATTGTCACATGGGTGATATATTTCTACTTAAAAATAATTAAAAATTAAAAATATATATATGTTAATAATAATAAAAATAATAAAATTATATTTAATTAATTTTAAAATTATTAAATAATTTTTTATGTATGCATTTTTTTTTATCAATGAATTGAGTAGTAAATAACGAGAAACAATGTAAGTTAAAACTTTTGTTATAAAATATTGTTTTAAAAAAAGATAAACAAAAAAATCACATCGGTGTGCCATAAACCTACACAAGCACCCAGGACTAGTGCATATGTATACCGTCCAACACATCACTATAACAAAATATATTTTGTTTTAAAATATCAATTTTTTAAATAAAAAAATATTACTGATGTGCCATATACCTATCAAAATATTGGTGCATTGGGATATCCACGAGCACACCACGTTACTTTATAAAATAGAAAATTCATTTGTCACATTTACGCAATGCTTCACACCCATTCAAGTATCAATGTTTAGTATTCGTTATGAACACCCCACAGTCCAATACTATTAGATTGCCCAATTTCTTGATTCCTTCATTTTTATGGTTGATTTATGTTCATTTTAAAAAATTTCAAACAATACCAAAAATCTTCATTTATTTTTTTGTACGAAAACCAAGTCTCCTTATTAGAAAATAGACCAAGTAAGTGAATTGTTATCTTTTAATTTACATGGATTTAAATTTTAAAATTAATTTTAATTTGATTATTTTTTAATTATTTTTTATATTTTTTTTGCAAGAGGCTTAGATATTCATTTTTAGCGATGTCCAGTTCTTTAACAAGTCGTTCCATGAGTAGTGCCTCATTCCATGAGTAGTGCCTTGTTACATTGTTAATGAACCAAAGGATTCATAATAATGTTTGCAAAACATTCTCGTGCTCTCAAGTGCAATTTTAGATGGGGCCACTTCCAGGGAGAGCGCGGACGTGGGCGAGGGACTGGGCAAGAGTGGGCGAGGGTGTGAGCTACCAAGGCGAGCAGACTCTGTGGAGAGGCACGGTGGGTGCAGGGTGAGCAAGGGTCCGACGGTGGTGGCGGAGGGGCGTTTCCTAGAGGGCCTACGGTGTGGCAGTGGTTGCCTCCTGTTCGGGGCCGAACTTATCTCTGCATTTACCAAAAAAAATTTCAACCACGACCGTTACTCCAAATGCGTGTCGGATTAATATTTGGAGCATTGTGGAGGCTTCTGGGGTTTGTTGCAATGGGGGTTTTGTCCTCTCTTTGGTTTTTCTGGACTCTCTTGACCTCTTCTGCCTTGGCTAGAAGAGGTTTTGGACCAGAGCTTTGAGGTGCACACCGAGGGCGTGCAGTGTATTGTTTAACACTTTGAGGTCCTTTGGGGGCGTGCAGTGTTGGATAAACAAGTTGAGGTCCTTTGGGGGAATGTGACATCTGGTTTAGTTTCTTTTCTGCTGTTTGTTAGGGTTTTTACCCCTATTTTGTTTCCCATTTTACAACCTGCGTGCTGGTACTGGTGACTTTCTAGTTTCTTTTGGGGATGTAGTAGTATTTTTTTAGCATGGTATATGGACTAGTTCTTCTATGATCATCTGTTATGGTCTTGACGATGTAAAAAAATATATATTTTCAGTAATATAATTTGAGCGAATTTTCTATTGGAAAAAAGTGCAATTTTAGATGTACTGTCACGCTATTTCGGTGCTCCTATAAAAGTACCAATGCAGTGCTCTTTATTCCACATGATTTAGATGGTGGTCCTATACATATTAAGGGCATGAGAAATATTTATAGTTAAATTGATCAAATTTTATGGATGTATGAATGTGTCATGATGGTGCTTGAATTTTTTTAAAAGAACACCATTTTATAGTGTGTTATGTTAAATTTAGTAGCACTATCCATTATGGTGCACTTAAAATATCTAATGCACCAATTACATTGTGTGTAGTTAAAATAGGCACACCGCACCATTATACAACTTTTTTATGAAAAGCGTTTAATTCCAATATTGAATGAATATTACAAGCAATAATTTAATAGATATTGCTTATTTTAGAGATAGATTTAATGATGATATTTTCATATGAATCAGGAACAACCATCACAACCACAAGTCAACCCATATAAATTTGATCATGGATGGGAAGCCAAAGAGAGGGAGAGAGATTCAATTCCTTGTCTAATTATAGCTTAGACTTGCCAAATTTTGTTGGATGTTGGCCTCCTCAAGTTTTATGAGGCTAACTCCCTTAGGGTGAACATTGATTTGTTGACAAAGCTGATTCTTAACTCGAATCATGGCAGGAAAGACTTCAAAGTTGGTTCTAGTATGTGGTACCAACCCACAAAGTAGGATATTTATTTCATCATTGGTCTATCTAGGAGGGTGGAGGATTTTTCCAATTTCTCTAATATATCGCCTAGTGTTGTAGGAGAGAGTCAACTAGAATATGTACAAAGATATGTTATTATAGACATTATTAACTCCAATGAGTTCTAGGTTACTAGGGGCTAGTTGACATTACATACTTTTCAATCATAGGAGATTAGGTGCTCGAGCATTCTCATCACCATGCTAGCACATCATACCAATGATGGGAAACATAATAGTTTCTTTATGTTGAACTATGTAGATAGTCTATTTCAAAGGCCTAGGATGATCAAGTGGTCTACCATATTTTCAAGACAGTTTTGAATTCCTTTGGATCATTGACATAACATGTTGGAGGGGAGACATATCTTCCCATTTTCTTCAAATTTGTTTAATTTATTTTTTGAATGACTTCCAATGACTTGACCAACATTTGACTGTCATCCTCCTAGGTTAATCACTAATGTGTGTATGGGTAAAACCATGAATTTTGGTAACACTTTTGTGAGAATCGAGTTGCAAAAATTGTTAACGAAATTTTTTTGGTCAAACTCTTTAATGTGTTCAACCAAAAAAACTTTGGCTGAAAGTTGTTTTTGGTCGAATTTTAAATCTAAGGACGCCCTACAAAGTCATGCCACCAGATATGTGTGCCATAATTTTTTGTCCGACAACCAATTTTTCGGCTGAAAGAATTTTTTTTTGGCTTAAATATATTTTCGGTCGAAATATATTTTTGACTGAAAACATATTTTGGTTGAAAGTTTGTTTATATATATCGGCCGCATTTTCCATTACACGGTTTTTCTCTCTTGTCATTTTCTTAAAAAATGGTTGTTTTGGGTTGTTGGGCACATGCCCATTTTGGGGAAAAGGCACGACGTGGAGGAAATACAGTTGGCAGGGAGGCATGCGAGGCGCACATGCAAGAGGATGGGAAAGAAAGAAAGATGGTAGGAAAAGAAGTGGACGAAAGGAAAATGCACATGCAGAGGAGGAAAGTGTGCAAGGCCAGCATGCAAGAAGACCTAACTAGGTTAGGGTTTTGGTAAGAGAATGCAATGGTTGATGAGCCAAAAACACATATAAATAGATACCTATGAGTTCTAGGTGGGGGGGTTCTGATTATTGAGTGTTACTCACGTGAGAAGGAGTAACTGGTCTGTAAAACGACTGTAATCCAGTCGAATCTTGTAAGTTGTTGAGTTGTAGAGGGTCAGAAGGGTAGATATTGAGGGTTAGATCACAGGCTGGGGAGCCTGGTGTGATCTAGTCTGCCTCATAATATATCTCGACCCAGTTGAGGATGAGTTGTAAAGCGCGTGGCGCTGTAGTTTTCAAACTGCCATAATAAAATATCTTGAGAGCTAGATCTTTGTGGACATAACCCAGGAGGGGGTGAACCACGGTACCACCTGTGTTATGTGATTGAATGTATGTGTCCCTTTTACTGTCAATAAGTAGATGTTTGAATGATGTATGAATGAGTTAATGGACCTAATTATGCTACATGCATGAATGAGAATGACGGTATATTGCTCTACTAATTAGATAGAATTCATAGTGCGCAATTCACAGATCCCCATTCAGTCCTAGACTCCAAGAATTTGAGCATTGTAGTCACCCATTAAGACTATCTTGGGTGAGACTACGTAGTGCACTCTGTGCATTGCGATGCCTTCTGGTTTACCAGGAGGGTTGATAGTTTTAGAGTCTTTGTTGGATCCTTAGTAGACCTGAACCTGGGTCAAATCATGCTAAAGGTGTTAGAATATAGAAGAATGTGTGTTCGTTTTAACATTGACGATACCCTCATCACCCAACCATAGGCCGAAGCCACCCTCTGAGCACCTTAACCTTGACTGAGAATTACTCCGGACGCAAACCCTAGGCTAGATAGCCAAACAAGGTGTAGCGCATCTTCCTCCAAGGATAACGCACCAACAATAGCTGATCAGATAGTCCAAACCCTAGCCAAGAGATAGTGCATGCCAACACTGAAACTGCTAGCTGCAGCAGCTGCACTTGCAGCTCTCCTCCACACATGTGCACCAAACTAGAGCTGCAGTGCGCACCAAACTGGGAACTGCAATTCTAAGATGTTATCAAATGAGAACTGGCGCCCTATATTTATACTGGTTCTGCCAGATTTGTTAGGGCTGCTTCTCCTTCTGGTTATGTGTCTGTTCAATATATTAATATTATTTATGGCCGACTTCTTCTCTTGGAGGATAATAACCTAATATAAATTATCTTCTTGAGCCGACAAGACTTCTAGGGTTATTAGCCAACTCATTAGGGTTTTCTCTTTCTTTCCGGAGTCTTCTATTCTTGTCAAGTTCACACGTGGAGGTAACTACCTCCCGCAGCTACCATAATATTAACACTCCCTCCTAGCTAGGGAGGTATTACAGATAATGGTCTTGAGCACAAAAACATACCATTTACTCGGTAGCATCAATATAGTCGTCTAGACTATCTCATGACTAGATCATGAGCATCACCATCACCATCAGCTGAATCATCTCTCGAAACCATACTTTATATGAGTAATTAGACTTGATGCTGGATAAGTCACTCACACCATAGAGTGATACAAGAGCCACTCTTATAATCTAGAGGAGTAAATGCTATGAACCAATTTTCGTCTGGAAAATCTCAGTTCATCATTCGTCTGGATGGTGATTATTTCCAATAAACTACTAATAGTCTCCAAGGCAGTTAGAATACAAATAGAACACAACTGTGTCTATCCATAGTAGTACATAACTACAATCCAGTGGCACACTACCACACCAAGTAACACACAAGTACTTGATTAGCAACGTATGGTTGCGGACAGTGGAACATATCCACCACAGTAGTCCTCATCTACTGTCATACAGTCTTCATAATAAACATCTGATAGCAACCTGCATAGAAACAATGTTATGATATAAACTGATTTGTCTGGTCCAATCTTTCACTCACATCTGTGAGATCTGAAAGAATATCTGCCTCAAAATAGTGGAACATATCCACCACAATAGTATATCTCTACTATCTGGAGATAGGTAATTTCCATAAAAATCATCTGATGACATCCTGCACAGAAAATATTGTTGAAAATAAACTGAATCATCTGGGCCAATCATTCACTCACGTTTGTGAGATTTGAAAGAATATCTTCCCTCATCAGCAATGGGCTATCTGCCCTATTCTTCTCAAACAAGGAAGAAGGATTGTTTCTGATTTCTGAGCATGGACCATTCCTCACCCTGGGCCATTCTTCCTACACTAATCAAAGTGCACCCTGGATAGAATGTATAAACCCTAAGGAATATTTGGACCATTCCCCACCCTGGGCCATTCCTCCTACACTAATCAAAGTGCACCCTAGAGAGAATGTATAACCCTAAGGAATGTCTGTCCCTGATTGCTAAGCCTGGACCATTCCCCACCCTGGGCCATTCCTCCTACACTAATCAAAGTGCACCTTGGAGAGAATTTATAACCCTAAGGAATGACTGTTCGGACCATTTCCTACGTTAACCACAAGAGGAAAAGACTACCCTACATCAACCTCCAAAACAGACCATTCCTCATGTTAACCACAATGAGAAATCGATGTCCGGCGAGGCGCGCCAGTCTTCTTGAGTAACCCTCAAGAAGAGAGAATTCCCTAGACCACTCCCCATGTTAACCACAATGGGAAGTCGTTTTCTATGATACATCAGCAATCAGACTACTTCCCATGTTAACCACAATGGAAAGTCACTGTCCGTCAGAAATCTCAATCCACTTTCCGAACAGGAAAGCATCTGTCCAAGATGGACTATTTTTCAATTTTTAAGGATGAATGTCTTCAATAATGTTTACAGTGCTCCCTCCTAACTTGGAGAGTCATTTCTTCCTTTTTCAATAAGAAGGAAGTTGTTTCCACGAGCTCCATCTTGAGTATGCAAACTCTTTCATCTTGGATAGAAGTTTTACCAAAATTTCTTCTTATCTGCTCATCTGTGGAGATATGTATTGGAGAATCATTTTCTCCTTTATGGACTTCATCATGGATAATGTAATGCTTGATTTCAAATGTACTTTAGTCTGGAACACAGTGAAGGCTTCATGTAGATCTGAACAGTAGAGTATATCATAGTTGGAAAGATGGAACATATCTATGTGGCACTTCTTCTGTCATCATGAGATCTGATCTACTGAGTAGTCATCTTGATGTTATAGGAAATCTTCACCATGCTTCTGTTGTGCACTGGAGGTTCTCCACCAAGTTATATTCTTCTAGCTACGTACATGATTCTCTTTCTGGTATGCCTCAAGGTCTTGAGATTGCTCTTCATATGCTCTTTATTCAATTTCTCTGGAGGACATTCTTTGCATTCATCTGATGTAGAACTCTAACTCATGGATGTCGCGGATGATATAATGACTTATGTAGAGATAAGTCTGGTTTACTGGAACAAGTAGTTATCATAATCGTCTCCTTCCATATGGGAGAACCTCTAGTTATAGTTCTTGCAATTCTTTTATAAGTCTTCCATACATAGTTCTTCATCACGATTTCAAGTTCTTCTGCTTGATTACTTCTAGTGAGTTCATATCAGCTGGTAATCTTCTGATTCTTGATACAATGACTGGTTGTTTTGGTTCCTCTTTCTTTCTTGGAATCTTCATGTTCTTCTTAATGTTTTTCTTTTTCTCTTAGGTCCATGGAGTTTCTTATAGATTCCATGCCTAGAGATTCCACTGCTTCCTTTCATCATAGGATCACGAATCTGGATGGACAACCAAGAATACTTTTAGGGCTTCTCTTCGAAGAAGTCTTCTTCTGCGGTTGAACTGAACACATATTGTCTTTTCATGGCTGCTACCATGAATATATATTTCATCATCTTTAATGGATCATAGGATTAGCTCCCTCCTAACCCTTGCTTCATGTAAGAGTGCATATAATCGACTCCCTTCGTCTGACAGAGTCCATGCTTCCATCTGTATCCTTATTGTTTTCTGCAATGTATAATAGAGTCCACGCTTCCATCTGCATCCTTATTGTTTTCTACAATATATGATTTGCTCTCTTGTCTAATAGAGTCCACGCTTCCATCTTGTTGTCTTCTACAAAATGTCATAAGACGTTTTCCAATTTCCTCTCGATTGCTGACTTCTTTCTATCTTTGCTTCTACTGAGTTTCTTCATGATTGATTTAATAGCTTTCACATGATTCCTATCTCATCTTTTCATGTGTATTATCTAATGATATCCATTTCCATCTTGTTTGTTCTTCCATAGGTATAGTTCTTCTTGGAACATATTATAGATATGAAAGATATGTATAGAGACGATGCAAACAAGATATGCACAAGGAATAAGAAGAGTGTTGTTACCTTTTTAGAAGAAGAAGTCTCTTCCATCCTGCTTAGTCTTCTTTGTAGGTTCCTTTTCTTCGACAATCGATGCTTCATGTTTCTCTTTCCTTTTCTTTAGCTCAGGACACTGATTCTTGTAGTGACTGTACTTTTGACAGTTGAAGCATTGTACTTTTGAAATTTCTTTCTCTTGATTTGGCTTCCTCCTTGAACCAAACTTCCTTTTGTTCCTGAAGTTCTTGAATCTTGTTGTGAAGGCTTGATCATCGTACTTCTTTTGGGGTTTCTCTTTTGCATTGATCCTTGATTCTTCTTGGGCACAGCAAGTCCAAAGTTCTTCAAATGTCGAGTACTCCTTTCTTGTGTTCATGCTTGCGGCAAATGCATCCCATGTCTTGGGAAGACCATTGAGTACTATGTTCACCAATTCCTTCTCTGAAGTGATCTCTTCAATAGCTTGTAGTTGGTCTCTTAACTGGGAGATCCTTACAAAGTTTGATGTTATGCTGTCATCCTCATTCATATTCATGTCATGGAGCTCATTCTTTAGACTCATAACTTGTCCGATGTTTTTGACTAAGAAGAGATTTGTTAGGGCATCGTACATCTTCTTTGATGAGTCAAGATGGGAGATGTAGGGTATCAAGTGTATTTTATAGAATCCACTATGATACTCATGGCATTGATGTCAACATCTTTGAACTTCTCCATCGCTGCAATGTTCTGCGGTTCCTTCTCTTCTCCTTCTTCAAACTCTGGCTTCACGATCTTTCCTTTCACGATATCCAACACTTTATTCTTCGCAAGGATGAGGTCAATCCTTGTCTTCCACACTTTGAAGTTAGAGGCTCCATCTAACTTGTTCTCAGACTTCATAGAGTTCGTCATGGCTCCTTTGCTTGGTCAAACCCTAGATTTTGACCAGAAATTCAAACTTCACGTCTTGGCTTTCTGAGAGTATCAGGAGATGCGCTGGGCTAGGGCGCACTAATCCATCTGGAGATTAGGTCAATCCATTCACTTAAGGTGCCTCAACAAGAGGTTTAGGGTTTCTGCAACTGCACCTGCTAGTAACCCTAGCTGCAGTGTCTTGGAAGCTACTTCTGCTAGTAACCCTAGCGGTAGTTCCTCAGCAAGCTCAATATCCTAGCGGCTATGTTTCCTTCCAACGTTTAGACTGAATGAAGGAGGTGTGGGCCCATAACCTGATAGAATATAGAAGAATGTGTGCTTATTTTACCATTGACGATACCCTCGTCACCCAACCATAGGCCGAAGCCACCCTCCGAGCACCTTAACCTTGACTGAGAATTACTCCGGAAGCAAACCCTAGGCTAGATAGCCAAACAAGGTGTAGCGCATATTCCTCCAAGGATAGTGCACCAACAATAGTTGATCAGATAGTCCAAACCCTAGCCAAGAGATAGTCCAAGCCAACACTGAAACTGCTAGCTGCAGCAGCTGCACCTGCAGCTCTCCTCCACACATGCGCACCAAACTGGAGCTGCAGTGCACACCAAACTGGGAACTACAATTCTGAGATGCTGTCAAATGAGAACTGGCGCCCTATATTTATACTGGTTCTGCTAGATTTGTTGGGGCCGACTTCTCCTTCTGGTTATGTGTCTGTTCAGTATATTAATATTATTTATGGCCGACTTCTTCTCTTGGAGGCTAATAACCTAATATAAATTATCTTCTTGAGCTAACAAGACTTCTAGGGTTATTAGCCAACTCATTAGGGTTTTCTCTTGCTTTCCGGAGTCTTCTATTCTTGTCAGGTTCATAGGTGGAGGTAAATACCTCTCGCAGCTACCATAATATTAACAAAAGGCATAACTAAGGTAATAAACCAACAAGTTATGTTTCTGATTGGAAAAATATAGGATTGAGTGGATGAGATCTATTGAAGATCTGTTAGAAGAATGTTTGATCTGTTGAAAAATTGTTAACAACATGTCTGATCTGGGACCAAAGTGTCAAAAAGAATGAAAATATAGAAGGGAATGTTTATACCTTGGAGACCCACGATGGAGGAAATAGAGATATGGTTGAAAAAAAATGAGCTAGAGTTTGCGCAATAAGACAACGGAAACCCCAAAGTAACATTGCACAAATATCTTGAGAAATATGTGTTTACTGATCTGCATGAAGTATTTTTCTGTGATTTTCCACACTTATTGCAGGAGTGGATATTGAGTTTGAAAGACAACCATGCAACAAATCGGATCCAACAGTTATAGTGGAATCCAGTTCAGATCACGCAGTTATAATAGGTGAATAACAAATTCACCCGCGCAGTAGATTTTTGGCTCAACAGTATTGTAGAAGGATTTATAACAGAATTTACAGTAGATACTGCGAAGTCATGCGACGCAATAGATCAAGAGTTTCTATGTGTCCCTCTAGGAAGGTATATTAGATCGATGTATACGTCTATTAAGATCTTGTTGTATAACAAAGGTGTAATGACAATGGATTCAGACAATTAAACTTCCCTGTGTGCATGGCGGAAGGGGGGAAGCATTGATAAGAAAAGGAGAAATGGAAGGAGATAAAGGAAATAAGGAGGAGGCCTTGGACCCAATCATGATGGACGACGACTAGATCAAGTGGATCATGGTGACATCCAGAAGGATGCGCAGTGGATTACCCTACCAATACAAGGTGAACAAAAAGAAGAGAGACATAGCCGCGAGGGAAGGCTTGGCAAGTGATGAAGAGAAGGTAGAGGAACTCTGGGCTATGGAGCAGATTGAGGAAATCCTACGCACAACATATGAGAGGAAGATGAGAGGTCCAAGAGAGGGAATCAAAGGCAACAATCCTATCCATATTAATGTCAATGTGGAACCCATAAACCCATGTGCGACTAACATACCAAGAAGAACACCACCCTTTACACAACCGAATTTCGGGAGAAGGAAGACAGTAGGAAGTACATCCACACAAGGAACAACAACTGGGGCAGCAAGTTCAGGAAGCATTGGTCAAGTATATACACCGCACGGAGGTAGTAGTTCAACATTTAGGATGGCAGGACATGATCCCACCATTCGGTTACCAGAATTTCGAGGAGAGGCAACAGAAGACCCTGAGAAACACTTGTTTATTTGTGCAAAGATCTGGGAAGAAAAACATATCATTGATGAAGACACTAAACTTGCACAACTAGCTATCACGCTAAGAGATCACGCACTAGACTAGTACACGATCCTAGACGTAAATAATGCACCAAGGATGACAAGGACACTGACATATGTCAAGAAATTATTGATTAATGAGTTCCAAAATCCGAGCTTAGAGGATCAATACATGAACGAGATGATAGAAATTCGACAAAAATCAGGAGAATCTGTCTGGGAAATTGACCAACGATTTAAACATTTGAAAGGGAAATTGAGGTATGCGATGACTGACATGCAACATAGGCATATGTTTGTGAATTATCTGTTACCACACCTGAAATACCCACTCAGAAAACAAAAATTCCAATATCAAGCAGACGTGTTGCAGGCAGCCTTGCAAATGGAGGAGAATCAATACCACAAGCCATATCCAGCTATAAAGGAGTTGAAGGAGGATCTGAAGAATATTACCTTTCAACTCAATCAGAATAAGGGCAAGGACAAGTGTGAAGTTGTTTGGAGTACCACATGTAGAACAGAAGGGAACCATAAGCAACATTCGTGCAGTATATGGAAACATGGATGCCAAATCCATTGCCGGTAGGAGGACCCTGGTGTGAAATTTGGAAGATTCACGGGCATGATCCATATCATTGTCCTATGATGGAGAAATACTGGACAATACCAAAGAATGTATACTACACTTTTTTCAAGTCAGTAGGGCACGATGACAAAGACTACATAACCATGGATATGATGAGGAAAAGGACGTCAAACACATATAGGGTGCAAGCTGAAATGATGACAGGTAAAGATGCACCTCAATTTAATAGGCACCACCACAGCATAATATTGTGCCGCAACACTATAACAATGCACAGCCGCAATATAACCCTACACAGTATAATCAGGTACCCCAATACAATACACCGCATGAAGATCGTGCTAGGTACAGAGGAGGAGGATGAGGCATAGGAGGCTTTGGATGCAAAAGAGGTCCAGTAGTTTTCCATAACTTCCAACAACCAGGACACTATGCAAGAGAATGTCCACTACCACCTGCAACATGCATGTATTTTCGCGCAACAGATCATGATATAGAGGATTGCACAACACTGTTGGGGAAAATACAGGAAAAATGGATTATGAACAATCAAAACATACAGTGGATCTCTACAGAAGCTAAATAATATGGCAGGAACATCAACATAGTGACGTGTGAAGGTGCTAAAACATGAGATGATGCATCTAAACAAGAACCAATACAGCACCAGTGGATTAAGAAGAATACCGAGCCACCCAATCGATTTGATACAAGAAAGGAGAAGGGGACATTTAAGGAGGCCAGACAAGAATTTATCAAGAAGAATGTTGCGTCTACATATACCGTGCAACATACCCAAGATATCCCAACATATGAAATTTCATCAACATTGGACCATACTAGTGAATTCCACCCAGGAAACCAAGTAAGTTGTATTAAAACTTTCCTGCAATCCCATATTCAATTATTTAAGGATCCATCATCTGTTATAATATTATAGAATCTGTTAGATATTTGTACCACAAACTCTGAGGAAAATTTAGAACAGAGGATAGTTAATCACCTCCATGCCAAAAGGAGAACCAACAGATATTTTAGATTGAATGCCAACATCGAAGATTTTAACATGGGCGATGTGATATTAGATCTGGGATCTGATGTGAATGTATTACCCAAAAAGACATGGCAATGCATGGGAGAACCTACCTTAGGCTACTCACCAGTCCAACTGAAGTTAGCAAACCAACATAGAGTTCTACCAATAGGGAGGCTGAAAGGAGTAGCAATAGATCTGGATGGAGTGTGCACTAAGGCAGACTTCTAAGTGATCGAAATCGTGGACGACACAACATCATATCCAACATTATTAGGATTGGATTGGGAATTTGACAATCAGGCGATAATCAACCTGAAGACCAGGAAGATGAAATTTGATTCAAGATAATACAGGGTTATCGTGCCCCTATATCCATCTGAAGTTGAAATATTTGTGGAACCCACATGTCTAGATCTAGAAGAAATTAACTAGTTGTACCGGACCACCGCGCTCGTCGATGATTACATTAATCGAACTGTCGATGGTGTAATTAGTTGGAGAAGTATAACGTCATGTGCTTCTGACTCAGACACAGGTCTAGAGAATTGGTAGCAGCACCTACATGAGGTCTTAACCAGAAGATGCACACAAATAGACCACACAATAAGGTGGGTTGGGACAAAAATCAGAGAACCTCCAAGTTTCCATGGAGTCAATGACTTGGAAGAATTCCTAATGATATATGAGAAGGAACTATCAGACAACCATATATTGTTAGCTCTCAACATCACACTTAAGGCTACACTTGCAAGATGGTGGGGCTCACACAAAGAAACAATCAAGGACGGGTACCAATGTAAGCAGTTACTGCGCATTAGGTTTGGTGCAAAACAAAGACACAACCAGCAGCAGAAATATGATGGACAGGGGGCACCAACGGAACACTTGGAGAAGTGCAGAGTGTTGTGTAAAATGACACCCCCAAAGGAAGGGACCCATCATTTTATACACACATTAGAGTGCATCCCAACAAACTGTTATATAGACCAGCAATTGCATAGAGGAACTACGAGCTTGACAGTATTGCAGCAGAACTTTACAGTCACTTTCTCATTTGAGCATGAGAACCCCAATATAGATGCATCACTCAAACAAATAAGAGGGTTGATATTTATTAAGGACCCAAAATTTGAACTCATAACAGAAGAAAAACAACAGAATAGACAAACAATAAAATAAATGTTGTCATGCTACCATGTGCAAGAAGAAGTACCAGATGAAGATGATCCGCGTGACATTCAGATTGAGGAAGTTGAAGGCGAACGAGAAGTAGAAGGTCCACCTATAGAATCATAAGCAATTTTTGTGCCGATCAAGGTGAATAAAGTCAACATTGGGACAGTTGAGAATCCCAAAATGGCCAGCATTGGAGACTATTGGGATGAGCAAATAGTGGACAAAGTAACATAATTATTGAGTGAGTATAGTGACTTGTTACCAACAACCTTCACAGAAATGAAAGGTATTGCAGGATAACTTGGAGAGATGAAGATCCCTCTCAAACCGGAGACAAGACCTGTCAGAAAAAGGCCTTATAGATTGAACCCCATATACAAGCAGAAATTAAGAGTAGAAAACGATAGAATGTTGGAAGCATGAATCATAGAACTAGTAGAAGAATTAGAATGGATAAGCCCCATGGTAGTTCAAGAGAAAAATCAATGAGGCATAAGAATCAATGTAGATCTGAGAAATCTCAATGATTCTTTCCTACATGACCCTACCACCAAATCAAGATAGCACCAGAAAATCAGTACAAGACTACCTTTGCGACAGAATGGGAATCCTACCAATACACAGTCATTCCTTTTGGACTGAAGAATGCACCAACAATTTTTTCCAAAGTAGTCATTGTTGCCTTCAAAGAATTCATCCATCAGTTTCTAGAGGTATATTTGGATGACTGGACAATGTACAGCCTGCTGAAATATCATGTAGAGGTGTTGAGGCTGATGTTAGAAAGATGCAGGCAATGCCAAATATCCTTGAACATTAAGAAATGTATTTTTGGGACACCCTTCGGAATTCTATTGGGTCACATAGTATCCAGACAAAGTTTGATCATGGATCCTGCAAAGATTACAGTAATTGTGAATCTACCACCACTGAAATCAGTGCGCCAGCGGCGAGCCACATTGCGACATACAAGATATTACAAAAAAATATAAAGGGGTATGCACAGATCACTGCGTCGATGGAGAAATTGCTCGAGAAGGATACTAAATTCCAGTTGAATGAGAACTGCTAGAAAGGGTTGGACACCCTGAAGGAGAATATGGTCACATAACCCATCTTATCCTTTCCATATTGGGAGAATACATTCCATGTGCATGTAGATGCATCATCCATATCCCTGGGAGCTATTCCGGTGCAACCAAGAGAAGGGGATTTGGACCATCCCATAACATTTGCATGCAGAAAACTATCAGACTCTGAGAAGAATTATAACACTATAGAGAGAAAAAGGTCTGGAAATGGTGTATGCACCTCAAAAGTTCAGGCATTACCTACTTGGAAAAAAATTTAATATGTTCACAGATCATTCAGCCATTAAGTACCTACTTAACAAGCCAATGTTTGGGGGGAGAATCTGTCGATGGTTACTGTTGTTTCAAGAATTTGACTTTGAAGTCATAGTTAAACCAGGGAAGCTAAATGCAGGACCTGATCACTTGTCAAGGGTCACCAATGGTGAGGAGCCTACAAACTTATATGATACCTTCCCCGACGCGCAGTTATTTTCAGTCTAGGTCACGGATGATTATTTTGTTGAAATTATTGAGTATTTAAGAATGGGGACTATGCCACAGGAACTTAACACCACGTAGAGGAAGATTCTAGTTTTACAAGAAGCCGACTACCAGTTGATCACGGGGCACTTATATAAAATGGGGGCATACAACATCTTCAGAAGGTGTGCGCTAGAACACGAAAGGCCTAGGATATTGGCAGAATCCCACAAAGGAATAGTGGGAGGACACTATGCAGGAAAAGATATCGCACAGAAGGTACTACGCATAGGATTATGGTGGCCAACTGTTCATCAAGATGCAAAGGAATACTGCCAACAATGCGACGTTTGTTAGAGGGTTGGAAAACCAAACAGACAAGCTGAGATTCCCTTACACCCACAAGTAATGCTACAAGTGTTTGACAAATGGGATATCGATTTTGTTGGGCCAATTCACCCACCTGCAAGAAGGTCAAGCGTGTGAAGCGACATGCTACATCATCACTGCAACAAAACACCTCTCAATATGGGCATAGGAAGCACCATTTAAATATTGCAGCGTAGAGACAACAACACAATTCCTGTTTGAACAAGTGCTCACCAGATTTGGATGCCCAAGGATTCTGATGAGTGACCAAGGCACTCACTTTATCAACAACACTATCAGAGCTCTGACTGACGAATTCAATTTTTACCATCAGAAAAGTACTCCATACCACCCTCAAGCAAATGGAATAGTGGAATCCTTCAACAAGATTCTAGACAATTCCCTAACCAAGATTTGCAATGTCAATAGGGACGACTGGGATTCAAAGATACCAACGGTACTATGGGCATATAGAACTACCTGTAAGAAGTTGATAGGGAAGACACCATTTAGATTGGTTTATATACAAGAAGCAGTGGTGCCATTAGAATTCTTGGTACCAAGTCTGCGTGTCGTAGAAATTACAAACATGACAGAGAGAGGTGCAATACAAGAAATGTTAAGTCACCTGATGAGCATGGAAGAAGATAGAATTCTAGCAGGTTTTCACCAAGAAGTACAAAAAGCAAGGGAAAAAGATTTCTATGACCGACATATCAAGAGAAAAACTTTCAAGGAAGGAGACCTAGTCCTATTGTATGACAACAAGTTTTTCAACATCCAGGAAAGTTCATAATGCATTGGTTGGGACCATATGAGGTCAAGACTGTCACAAATGGAGGATAAATACAGTTGAAGGATTTGGAAGGAACATAATTGAAGGGCATGATCAATAGGAGTCGACTGAAGTTGTACAAGGACAGTCGACCACCCGCAACTTGAAAGCTACCGCATAGTAAGAACCGATGTAAGAAAAAAAAAATGCACAGGTCAACAAGTCAGCGCAACGAAAAAGAAAAGAGTCGGTGCACATAGGTCACCAAGTCAGCGCGACGAAATAATAATATTGCGCTAGAAGAAAAGGGTATCGAAGCCAATTACTTTGTGCGCTAAAAAATCCCAACGCGCCAGGAAAAGGACCGACGGTCAAAAAACGCAGCAATTTGAAAAATGATGGCTGTGGAATTCAGGTGCCAACTAGCGACGGTTGTTGAAGTTATGAAAAATACATGGAAGTCCGTATGAAGGGGTAAAGAAATTAGTGTGACAGAAAGGTCCAAGTCTGAAAACACGACGCACGGGACAACAATTAACAAGTACAAAGTTATCACACGTAGGACACACATCAAAAAGTGAAAAAGGGACAACTGTCAGTGCATAACAGTTGTCACTTCGTCGTCCCACTATAAAGTTGGAAAAAGGGGAGAAATAAACTCATTGTGTCAATTTCTAAGGAGAAGAATGCAGAGCTGAGATAAAGAGTGATAGAGAGAGACTTCGAGCTAGAATCCATCGAGTTCAAATATTTACGGCCCAGATCTTGGCGCAATGTCACCACCACGATTTGGAGATTCGGGCAGGGCCGATGGGAACATGAGAAGTACTGCTCGGGCGATAGACGCAAGGGAGAAAGAGGTACCCATAGTGGTGGAGGTGGATGAAATCCACACACCCGAGTATGAAACAAACCCCGTGACAATAGAGGAGGAACAAAACCCAGTGCAGGAGGTCGGGTAGTTGGAGGAGGACACAGAGAGAACCAAATCCAACACATCAAGGGGACCAGGGCCACGACATGCTGACCAGACCACGGTTTCAGTGCCACAGAGAAATGAACTAGAATCAAGACAAGAAGCAGTACACAAAGATGTACCAGATGTGGGGGCCTCATCCTCAAAATCCAAATGGAAGGGTCGTGCTGAAAGTAGCACGCACGGGGGGCCACAACCACAAGTAGAAGGGACCCTAGTTCTATCGAAGATGCCAAACGAGGTGTGCGTAGATGATGAAATGGTCGGTGGAGTGACTGCCATCAAGTATTTTGACCATGATGTGGTGTATGCCGCCAAATTTCTAGACCTGGTGCCCCAAAATTACCTACAAAGAAAGGGATAAGGTTCATTAGGCATGCCACTGTTAGAGCCGACGCAATGGATTCTTGGGCTCTAAAACACCGGCATCATGAACTTGTTGTATGTCCCACATTTTGAGAGGGGAAAGCACATTAATGCCTGCGTCAAGCAACTGCTTGCATGATTCCATGGCGGGATCTTGTGGATGGATAGGTCAATGCTTATCACTGTAGACCTCATCGCAACAATCACAGGGCTACCCACAGATGGGGAAAATCTAGAATATTACCTGGAGGATAAAACCAGAGCTAAGGCCATCTCGGATGATATCAAGGCCAAGTATGGCGTGGAGCGCGGTAACAGACGCATTGGGATCAGAGACATCAACGATCCTGCAACAAGGTTTTCCACCAAACTCCTCAGATGCAAATTGATGCGCGAGTGTTGCAAAGAGGAAGTATTGGCCGGTGTGGTCATCGCCTCCACACAGTGTTCAAAGGGGAGATCGATGATCTGAGGCCCATACCTCTTGAACTCATTTTTATAGGACTATAATGACACACAGTATTAGGGCTCTGAGTTCCACTACTCATGGTTACTCATCCGCATTGGCCTCATTGGCTAGAAGGAACCATTCTATAGTAAGTATCTGGAGAGACCAGGGAAGTGTGGAGCAACACGCTACATATCATTACGCAACAGCGTAGACCCGAACATAAAGAAGACAAATACAAACATATTTGCAAGGTATTTTGCAGAAATCTAGGACCTCATTGTAGATACATGGTGCATTTCACCAGAGACTCTCCAAGAGTTTGGATAGGTTGTTAACTTCAGGGAACACGTCATAGCTTATGGATGCAATCAAAGAGAGACAAAGCCAAGGAATGGCTAAAACTCAACTATTGTGTGACGACGGAAGAGATATAGAGAGAGGTCTAGGAGTGGCCCAAAGAATGGAAGGTACCAAAGATTCCAACCGCAGTACCAAGCACACAAACTCAGACATAGGGAAGGCCAGCCCAGTGCACCAAATAGGCACCAATGAGGCCAAAACCAACAAGAGGAGTATGCAATATCAAGAGGGGGGAAGCACCCCAACCAAGAAGAAACCTAGAACACATAACAGACCACCAAGGGGCCCTACACAAGATCCACCGCACGCAGAAAAAACACCAACACATTCAACGAAAGAAGTGTGTGTAGAATAACCAGGGACAGGGACCCAGGAGATTCCTGAGGCAAAAGAAACAGGACCAACCAATACCAAATATACTCAGAGGCCCACTAGTTTGGAGTCGTCAGACACCCAAGAGAAGTGGTCAGGGGAGAAAACCGATGGTGGACGAAAGAGGGCGAAGGACCACAAACGACAGTGCCATATATCACTAACCCTGGATGATGTGGAGTTAGTGGCGAAAACAGTTGAGGAAATATTGGTCGAGGTGTGGGAGAATGTGAAGAAGCACAGGGCTTCAATTGCAGATCAAGTGCGAGAAGTAAAAATTGCACTGGAGTAGCTAAGGATCGAGGTAGCATAGGCACCAAAAGAAACACCCATGCAAGCTAAGGAAGGCGTTCTAGTGCCTGAAACAATGCAATTTACAGCGCAGAGGAGTGCTAATTTATTCATCATGCCTGCGATGATGTTTCTTGATGAAGAGACAACACAGGAACCCCTAAAGGACATTGAAGCGTTGGACATGGCATTGGCCAAGATTCCAACAAAGGCACTGTATAAACTTCAAGTAAGCGTTGCGCAGGAGATTCAATCTAGAGAAAGAGATGACGTGACAAATATATAGGTAGCCCATGAAGAAAAAATTACTATGAAGGAATCTCTCAACCACGAAGCGCAATGGAAAGAGAGAGTGCAACAAAAATTGGAGGAGATGGAGACTCAGATCCACAATTTCAATCCATTCCCGATAACACAAATGAGGAGACAATGTCTTCGGAAGAGAAGCTGCGAAGGATAGAGAAAACTATACAACAATATAAAGAGAAAATTAAAGAGCGCGAGGACCGTGTCACACCCACTACTCCCCCAAAAGTCAAAGCGCAACAAGAAAACGAGGCAACAACAGCTGCTAAGGACATTGGTTGAAGCATACAAACATTCATTGATCTATTAGAAAAGAGCACGCAACTGTGGACTAACCTCCTATAGGATTGAAGCCTCCGAGAACTACAAGAAAAGGAAAACAAACTCCATGCAGCAATGGCGGAGGTGAAGCAGCGACAGAAAACAGTGTCACTGTCGGAGAAGATCGGGACTACCACCGAAATGAAGGCTCTCCAGTTGGAAGAGAAAGCACTGCAAGCACAGAAGACAAAAAATATAGGTGTTGTTGGAGCCCCTGCAAGAAAAGGTGGAGCAGTTGGTCATGGAGAGTGACCCGGCTAAGTGGAGCATTGAACAAATCAGGTCTGAGGGAGGGGAGATTTTACAATCTCTTATCACGGAGCAGGTGGTCACCGTTATAGCCGAAAAGAGTAGTCAAGCTCACCAACAGTGCCAGTGGATAACGAAAATGTATAACTCACTGCAGCAGGCAGTAACAGACATAGGAAGCAGGCAGTAATAGACATAGGAAGCAGGCAGTGACACCTGCACAAATCAGGTAGTGACTCGGGACAAGTCACAATGTCAGTGTTGGGGGCCTGTTGGGCACAAGCCCATTTTGGGGAAAAGGCATGACATGGAGGAAATATAGTTGGCAAGGAGGCATGTGAGGCACGCATGCAAGAAGATGGGAAAGAAAGAAAGTTGGTAGGAAAAGAAGTGGATGAAAGGAAAACGTGCATGCAGAGGAGGAAAGCGTGCAAGGCCAACATGCAAAAAGGCCTAACTAGGTTAGGGTTTTGGTAAGAGAATGTAATGGATGATGAGGCAAAAACAAATATAAATATATACCTAGGAGGTCTAGGTGGGTGGGTTTTGATTATTGAGTGTTACTCGCGTGAGAAGGAGTAGCTAGTCTGTAACATGACTGTAATCCGATCCAATATTGTAAGTTGTTGAGTTGTAGAGGGTCAAAAAGGTAGATCTTGAGGGTTAGATCACAGGCTGGGGAGCCTGATGTGATCTAGTCCGCCTCATAATAGATCTCCACCCGACTGAGGACGAGTTATAAAGCACGTGGCACTGTAGTTTTGAAACTACCATAATAAAAGAGCTTGAGAGCCAGATCTTTGTGGACATAGCCCCGGAGCGGGTGAACCACGATAACACCTGTGTTATGTGATTGAATGTTTGTGTCCCTTTTATTATCAATAAGTAGATGTTAGAATGATGTATGAATGAATTAATGGACCTAATTACGCTACATGCACGAATGAGAATGACGATATACTTCTCTAATAATTAGATAGAATTCAGAGTGCGCAATTCACAGATCCCCATTCAGTCTTGGACTGCAAGCATTTGAGCATTGCAGTCACCCATTAAGACTATCTTGGGTGAGACTCCACAGTGCACTCTATGTGTTGCGTTGCCTTCTAGTTTACCAGGAGGGCCGATAGTTTTAGAGGCTTTGTTGGATCCCCAGTAGACCTGAACCTGGGTCAAATCATGCTAAAGGCATAACTAAGGTAAGCAACCAACATGGGTTATGCAGGTCGATTCGTCGAATTCACTCCTTATTTTTTCTAATGAGTGAGAGACGTGAGCGACACTTGAGTGGAACCAACAACACCCGAGCGACACCAATACCACCAATGTGGCACCAACAACACTCAACCTACTTCCAAGTAAGTTGTCTACTCTTTGATTTGTTTTCAAATTTACAAATTGTTTTCACCTGATGCCTTTTTTTTTCATCTCCCTAATTTATTCAGGAAGTGTAGCAAGTTTATCCATTTTTATTTGGTTGGAATCATTTGACTTTTGAATTTATTTATTCATAGTATTATATACATTTTAAAGTTGGAATACATTCATAGACATTGAATAAAGCCATAGTATTATATACATTCCTAGACATTAAATAAAGACGGTTTCGTCTTCGACTTCCTGCTCATGGTTTAGCTGACTTGCTTTCCCAAATCCATAGTTTTGATCTTAAAGCCTGGAAGAAACCATAACTAGACACCTAATTGTTCTTCTTTGAAATTTGGAAGATAAGCATATATTTTTTAAATATATCCCATTGCAAAAACCTTGATACTAAAAACATATCATTTTTATAATTACGGATATATTAAAGAACCATATCCTTGTTTTGAATATGTGTGACCACAGAACCCACATACACACACACACACACACATATAACCTGAGTGGGCCTAATGGTTAAGAACATGTGTTTCCTCTTAAGAGGTCACAAGTTCAAATCCAAAGGGGGGTAGGGTATTTATACCTCCTTAGACTTTACCAGTCAAATCACTGGGTGGAGGGGGTCACTTGTCCCACAAACAAGGGGGTCTCATACACCAATTTGGTATGGCTTGGTCGTGACCTTAAAAATAGATTATTATTATTATTATATGAAAAACCCTCGTATTAAAACCATATCATTTTTTGTGAATATTTCCAACTGTGAAAGCCTTAATACTAAAACCATATCAGTTTTTTTATAATGTACCATTAAGAGAGCCTAGAACCATATCATTTTTATGATGAATATGTCATACTGTGAAAGTCTCAATTCTAAATCCTTATTATTTTTTTCTGATATTCAAAATAGTTGTAATTTTATGACATTTGTAGATCAACCCCCTAAAAGGCAACATGTTCATCAACATGATATATAAATTGTATTTTTGACAGTGACAATGACTTGCTCATGATACACTCCTTATTTGTATGGGTTCGACACAAATGTTTCGATGTTGATCCTCAACTCATAATATAAATTTTAAATTACTTCGAAGGATTTGAAATAACATCTTGGTATCAAAAATGCAAAAAACATCATGTGGAAAGCTATCAAGTTTATTGGAAAAATGTAATCACATAGAGATTGGTTATAGGCCCAAATTTCCATTGATCTTTGCATAGAAGAATCATCACACAAAACCGTTCCCAGTTGGTCCAGGCAATGTACAACTAGATTATTATTCTTTACAAATGTTATCGTTTGAATAGATACAACTTTGTTAAAACCATATCCTTGTTTATAATATGTGTGATGATGAAACCCATATCTATCT
>ML810797.1:157626-172871 GCA_009831015.1 Picea engelmannii | reverse complement strand
ATAACCCTCGTATTAAAACCATATCATTTTTGTGAATATGTTTAACTGTGAAAGCCTTAATACTAAAACCATATCAGTTTTCTAATAATGTACCATTAAGAGAGCCTAGAACCATATCATTTTTATGATGAATATGTCATACTTTGAAAGTCTCAATTCGAAAGCCTTATTATTTTTTTTGATATCCGAAATAGTTGTAATTTTATGGTCTTTGTAGATCAACCCCTTAAAAGGCAGCATGTTCATCAACATTATATAAAAATTGTATTTTTGACAGTGACAACGACTTGCTCATGATACACTCCTTGTTTGTATGGGTTCGATACAAATGTATCCATGTTGATCCTCAACTCATAATATAAATTTTAAATTACTTCGAAGGATTTGCAATAACATCTTTGTATCAAAACTAAAAAAAAAATTGTGGAAAGCTATCAAGTTTACTGGAAAAATGTAATCACATAGAGACTAGTTATAGGCCCAAAGTTACATTGATTGTTGTGTAGAAGAATCATCACACAAAATTGTTCCCAATTGATCTAGGAAATGTGCAACTAGATTATTATTCTTTACAAATTTTATCATTTGAATAAATACAAGTTTGTTAAAACCCATCATCGTATAGGAATTATGTTGTGAACCATGAACCAAAATGCCCATGAATTCAAAACCTCTTGGAATTTGAACTTCATGTGAAAACTTGATGCTCCCCTTTGCATTTACAATCTCTATTGAATTAAGTAATATATGAATCATTTTTTAAAAGAAAACAAAGTTGTTGGCATGATGTCACCTCTAGAGAATAGCCCTTGATATCTAGGTATAGAGCTTTAGTGTGAACTAAATCACCTAAGGTTGAGATGATTGAGGCTCTGTACAAACCATTTCCCACTAGAAAGGATGCTAGAATGATCAATGAACTACTTATATATTTTTACCAAACCTGCAATCCTCCACCAAAGGTAGAATGAAAACCACAAAAAATGATAATTTTTAGCAAGGTAAAAAAAGGGTTCAGGTTATTTCATTCAGAGTTGTTTTTTTTATCTGATTTTATTTTTCATCACTATGATGCAATAAAATCAACAAGAAATGCTATCATTTTTTATTTACAAATTGGATAGGCCAAGGAAGTACGACTTAAACGTGTATGTTGTTTCAATGTTCCTTGTATTATTGCTTCACTTCAATTATCAACATTTCTTTCCTCTCTTCCTCCCTCTTTGTACTTCTGGGTCTACTTGCCAAGAAGTAATCTAAAACAGATTTTGTGGGAAGGTTCAGTTAATGGTACTTGCATATGTGAATAAGTATAGATTAATGGTCAATGATGTATATGTAGTGAATGGCCATATAGATGAATCTTTAACAAATATGCTTATCCATCTCTTTAAACACACACATCACATATGATGACTTGGATCTGTGCTTATTGTGGGGCACATGCTATTGGCAGTCTACAATTTTTTTCTTTTTACTAAGTATGTAATTTATTTACTAAATGGATAGGTTACAAGTGGCTTCTGTAGCAGTGATTTTATTAAGTTTTCAACAATATGTTTTTATTCTTAAATATGGGTATGTTACATACTAAGGACTATTTTATCTCCAGATTTTTTCTCATGGTTTAGCTTACTCACTCTCCCCATTGTGGCATAGATTCCACCTTGTCTTCCCAGGGCTATAATTCACTTTCCACAACCTACCCATTTTAAGCCTAACCCCACTTTTATTTGTTATTACGTCATTTAGATGCCCTAGAAACTCTTTTCTCTGCCATCATTTATTCATTAATTATACCTTTGAATCCCATTGACTTATTTTGTTCGTTCATTAGTATACAAAAATGTAATTTTTGTTTCTATTTCTATCTATCAATGTCTTGATTTCCTTTGGTTTCTGTCAATTATTTCTTGTGCTAAACTAATATTTTGGTGATAGGACTCCTTGGAATATTCCTATCATTTTCCCCTCCTATTTGTCAATCTAAAGCTAGGCTCAATGAGGACCAAATACTTCAATTACAATGAGACCACTTAAATTAAAATGGGGGAGAACATATTCCTCAGTGTGTTGTAGTTTGATGGGTCTTTTGTATTCATCCATATATACCAATCCAATAGACTAATGCCTATGCACAACCTTACAATCAAACGCTATCATGTAACCAATGTCTCTGCATAACCTTAATTCACTATTGATGTGCATAAACTTGGTTTGTACATTTTGTTTTGTAATTTTAACACGAGCAAATAGTGGTTGTTTTCTTGTTTGATGGATAAAAGTATTATACTAATCAATTAAAAAACATTTATAACTTTTGCATGCTTATTGGAGGTCAACAATTTTAATAGAATCATTGCTTAAATATCATTTATCCTTATGATATAACATTTAGAACTTTTGCATGCTTATTGGGGGTCAACAATTTTAATTAAATCATTGTTGATATATCATTTCAACTTAAATTCAATTTTGTAGAAATAATAGGCATTTCTTGTTTTGTAGAAATAGCTTGCTTGTTGATTTAACCTAGGGAATCATGATTGCTCCACTCATACCTTGGATGAATCAACCCTACAACCTCAAGGGAGATTCCATTAGAACTACATAAAGGGATGCATCGTCACCCCTAAGGGAACATAGGTCTCTCTACTCAACATTTAAGATGATATAAATTTTATACTATTCAAGCTAGTATATTTGTATATAATATATTGTTTTGTATTGGAATTCATGCACAATTTTTATATGGTAGAGAAGTTGAGTTACATGTGCAAGTTCATTCCAAATGTGGATCACGCTTGGAGATCCATCACAATTCTCTTCTTCATCCCATGTAGCTCCAACACCTACAACAATGAATTCCCAAAGACTTCCTTCCATACTTCTCTTTGTCTTTTTCAACATCAGTTTCTAGTTCACCAAAGGAATCTCTAGTAAAATAACCATATTTTGTTAGTTTATTTCATTTGATAATTTGTTGGTAAAACATCATATCAAACCGATTGGATGTACCTTAAACATTTGTAGCTATGTGTTAACATAATAAATATCTAAAGCTCAACTTTCCCTAACTTTCATCCTTTCTTTTCTTACCATAGGGTTTCTCATGTTTTCCCTAATACTAAGTCGAAACTCCACTCCCTCCTTTATCTCCTTGTTAGTTGCATGCATGTTACATATATATTCCATACTCACCTTCATGTTGCATGTGGTAGCATGAATATATTTTCTCATTACATTTTGAGAACTCCCTACTCGTTACCTTTCCATTTCCCGTGTGAATGTTCTCTCATTTTCTTATTTTCTTATTTCCTTTCCACTTATGACTATGTGTCCTCTTCCTATCCTTCTTTGAGATCTATTTTCCTTAATTCCTTTCATCTTGGAATCAACTAGATCTATCCTCAAAACATGTCTAAGTTATCTCATCTTACTCAACTAACTATTATGAATATGCCTCTTAGTCGGTTACATTCCATAGCCTGCAACTACAAAATCCCATCCAATACACTGACACCTTCTTCTTCACATATTTCACCTATTTTCCCCACTCATGCTCCAAAAGGATTATTGTATTATCTTCCCTTGTTGATTCATCTTCACTTGTATTATCTTCACCTATTTTCCCCACCTTGTTTTATTGTTGTTCAAGGGTGGGTTTGAGGGTATGCATTGTAACATTTAAATTACTTCAAATTCGATTAAATCCAAGTGTGTATTCCCACCTTTACAAAACATTCAATGTAGCTTAGTAGGGTGTTTAATGTTTGCACGTGAGAGAGAGTTTTGAATTCATAAAGAAGTGGGAAATTGTTATTAGGGAAGGTCAACTCACTTCAACTAAGTAAGTGAAATGGTCAAATTCCATGGTTTCAAATCCGACGTACTTTTCAACATGCAATGCTGCTTAGTAAGGTGTTTAATGTTTGCACATGAGAGATAGCTCAGTGTCCATAAAGAAGTAGTAATATTATAAAGAAGTCTTAGGAAGAAGATTGTAGCCTAAACTTATACGTTTTGGTTCTTTTTTGGCTATATTATCCTTTCAATTTTACTAAAATTTTGGCAAGAAATTGTTGGATTTACAGATTTAAATGGTTAATTTTGTATAATCCAAGTGCCTTAAGGATTTTTCAACAGACTGAACCCATTTATGCATTTGGAAATGCAATTCAAATAACATAACTTTAAAATTCTGAATTCCAGCTAAAAATACCAAAACTTGAATCATCTAATATTAAAAAAAAATGATCAAATAAGATGATTTCAATTTTCAAATCTCTTTCACTCAAAATTCAATGCTGCATAACACAATACTTAATATTCCAAGTGAAAAATAACTCAATATTAAATAATATCACAATTCCTTGAAGTGGTAATATAGTCTAGGTAATCAGTGAAATCGTGACATCCTAAATCAATTCTACATATACCTTAAAAGTTTAATTAAATATTTGAATTCAAACAATCCATCCATAGTCTACATGTATTAGTTTCATGGCGGAATCCAATTTCTTATGTGTGAATATAATAGAATAGTTGCACTATCAACTTCTCACCAAATAAGACTATCCTTATCAACTTCTCACCAAATAATACTATCCTTATCAACTTCTCACCAAATAATACTATCCTCCTAAAGTTTTGTTTATGAAGTTAATAATTCTAACATTACTCAACTTCTTGTTGCATTTAGCGAGTTCATACAGGATCAAGTTAGCTATTATAATATATTTGTATCTCTTCCTATTTTAATTATGCATTTTTTCACTGTTTTTTTTAATCATAAGTGTAGATTCATATTAATTCTTATTTTAATATAAAAAGGATTAAATTTTTCTAGATTTAAATATAAAAAGGATTATTATTTAAAAATGACACTTATCAAATTCAAGTTGAATTTAGACACGGAACCACACATCAACCTAATACTAGAGTATAGAATATCCCTTTGAACACAATACAAATGTGTGATTTTTTTTTTAAATAAAAATAAAATTTAAAAAAAAAAAAAGTAAAAGTAAATGGAAATCGATGAGAAGCTCCATCTTCACCTCTAAGATGGTCAAAGTTGTCATTAATCTGGTATCTTGAATTGAATTGGAAAAGTGAAGGATCTTATGTTCAACTGCATTTATGTGGTATGTTTTATTAACTGGTATGTTTTATTAACTAGAGTAAGTTCACACAATCATCTTATTTTATTTTTTATTTATTTTTAGTGAAAATGTTTATTCAATTAAGGAGGAATTTTGTTTCAAACAAAGTGAAGGATCTTATGTTCAACTGCATTTATGTGGTATGTTTTATTAACTGGTATGTTTTATTAATTAGAGTAAGTTCACACAATCATCTTATTTTATTTTTTATTTTTTTAGTGAAAATGTTTATTCAATTAAGGAGGAATTTTGTTTCAAACTATAATTTTATAGGATTAATAACAATTTTGATCATAAAACTTTGTTTTAATTTTTTTAAACCATTTTAAATAAAAAAAAAAAGTTGAAATTGTTATTTTATAAGATTAATAATAATTTTGCTATAAAATTTTGTTTTAATTTTTTTTAAACCATTTTAAATAAAAAAAAAAAGGTTGAAATTGTTAATTAATTGAATATTAAAAATTAAATTTTATAGGAATAATAACAATTTTGACCACAAAACTTTGTTTTAAATTTTTTTAAACCATTTTAAATAAAAAAGTTGAAATTTTGAAATTGTTAATTTATAGGATTAATAACAATTTTAACCATGAAATTTTGTTTTTATTTTTTTTAAACTATTTTAAATAAATAAAAAATTAAAGTTATTAATTTATTAATTCATTCGATATTAAAAATGTTTATAGCAACTTCTAAACTCTAAAATGACATTTGACTTTAAATAATATTTGAAAATGTACATTTAAGCTAGATATCTATGTTTCATAATATACCCTTTGATTACCAATATTATGCCTTCAAATATCTATTTTTGACCAATATTATGCATTCAAATATCTATTTTTGATCAATATTATGCATTCAAATATCTATTTTTGGCTTATGAATTTTATATTTTAAAACTTGTAAAATATGATGATGATGTGTTTTTATAACTTATTTAAGTATGACAAATAAAAGAGAGAGAAAAAAGAAATTAGATCTTAAAATTACAATAAATATTTCAAAAATTTGTGTATTGGTATTGATTTAGGCTTTTTAAACTAATTAAGATTACATATTGTAAGTGTATTTAAAATTGTTTTACAAAAAACATTTTAAAAGGAAACCAATTTGTTTTCAATCTGTTTTAAGTTGCATAAATTACTTATTCTAGTAAATTATAGTTTTTTTAGAGTTTTTTAAAAAGTATAACTACTAGTTTCACTATGTAACTCATGTGAGTTAATTCTTAGTTTCACAATCATCATTTTTCCTTGAACTTCACAACCTTGTGAGTTAATTCTTAGTTTCACAATAATTATTTTTCCTTGAGGATCACAACCTTATTAGTGTAGGAAGATAATCAAATTTAGTTTTCTTTTTTCTTTGATATTTTCACCACTTTATATAAATTTGGGTATTTATTTTCAATTTTCAATTTAGGTTTTCATCCTATATCCTCTTGAATGTCCCAAACCTTTAACCATTTATTAAAGTCTTTTTTCCAAGCTCTTTCAAAAAATGGTTAGGAAGATGGATTATACATTGATGCAAGGAAATGGTGGACCTGAATGTCCCAAACCTTGAATCATTTATCAAAGTATTTTTTCGAAGCTCTTTCCAAAAATGGTTAGGAAGATGGATTATACATTGATGCAAGGAAATGGTGGAAATATTGACTTGATCAAATTTATCCACGAAATTTTTGTATAGAATATAATGTTCTAAGAATTTAAGGGAAGATACTCATGTCCATGAGGAGAATGAGGTAAGAGTATTGGCTTTAATTTTGAAGTTGTAAGAGATAAATTGTTTTTGGATTAAATAGTCAATTATGTTACAATTTTCTGAAGATCAATTCTATCATAAACCTCATAACCATAGACAATTACATCCTAAACCTCATAACCATAGATAATTACTAACATTACAAGGCTATAGAAAAGTTATTTTTTTAAATCTCACTACCAAAGTTTCAAGTCATAATATGTCTTCTATCTTGTGAAAATTAATTTTAGAATACTAAGGTTTCAACTTAGTTTATTATTAGATCAAGGCCTAAGTATTTATAGCAGTGAACCATATCTAAAGGTTGATTATGGTTAAACAAAATTATAAACTTGTTTGATTTTTTTTATTTTGCAATGAGGATTTTTTGTTTTATCCATATTTACTATCAAAACAAACTTATTATAGAATTCTTAAAGGACACAGTTACTTTTCATGGTGTACAAGATCTGGATTTATGAGCGGAACGAAATGAAACCACAGATTTATAATATTAACACAGAGACACGGTGAACAATAACAGAGATACAGTAAAACTTGGCTTCTATTAAAGAAATATGTTGAAAACTGTAAACTGTAGACTGAAAAAAAGCTTTCTAGAATGGTGGCAACTTATCTCTAAGAAGATGTGTGACGACTATGCTCATTCGTAAGAAGATGAGTACAATGACGCTTTGAAGGCCTTTTTACAATAAACATGAATGCCAAAACCCTAGACATCCAAAAACCTAAACCTACGAGATGAAGCGCCAAAATTCATGTGGGCCCTGTTGGGGTAAGTTAGTACATCAACTTCTTGGGGTCGTAACTTTTGCATATGATCTTTGTTTAGGGCGCATGATAGCTCGTTGGAATGGCATTGACGAAGAGCTTCAATTAGGGGGCTCAATGAGAGCCTTTGGATATCACTGAGGTGTCAGGCTCTCATTGAGGTGTCTAGTCACGAAAAAATGTCCTTTAGACCCTCAAGATGACCCCGAAAGTTTAGGCACTGAAAAAATGCCAAAAATAGTAAGTTTCCAAAAACCTTGTTTTGAGCCAGTTGGACAAGGTGGTTGGCCACTGAGATCCTCCTGGATCAATCCTCCCCCCTTAGGAATCAATGGTATCCATTATGTTGAGTGCCCCCATCAGATGAGGAAATTTTTGTTGAATTTGGCCCTGGGTGAGCCACTTGCCTTAGTGCAAGAGTTGACATGCTTTGACAACCCAATAAAGTTGGATCCTATGTTGGCGAGTTCCCTTGACCTGTGTTTCCATGATCTAATCAGTGGATGGTCATTCCATGCATTCAGGGTTAAGTTTTGTTGGTGTCAACTTTTCTTCTATCTCTGAGGTGTCCAATAATGGTGGAAAATAAGGCTGAAGGAGGTCCACATTGAATAATGGGTGCAAGCAAAGGAATGGGGGAAGGTTGAGATCAAAATAATTATCACCCACAACCTTGGTGATGGTGTAGGGTCCATAATGGAGTGGAAGAATCTTCCGATGAGTCCCTGCAAGGCATTTTTTTTGCAAGTGCAATCAAACTTTGTCTCCCACGTGAAATTGGTGTGGCACCCGATGTTGATCATGGCGTTGCTTGTACTTGGCATTGGAATTCTGTAAATATCCTGAACATGTTGGTGGATGTACTAGATCTTCTCAATGAACCGAGTGGCTTTTTCATCTCCAATTGTAGCATGCGACGAGTCTTCCTGGGTGGCCACAAGGGGTAGTGCAACATCCATGGGACCCAATGGTTGAAATCCCAACCCTACCTGAAAGGGGTTGTGGCTGGTTAAGATGTGTATGGCTCTATTGTAGCTGTGTTGAACAATGAGAAGACTATCATCCTAGGTGCGGGGGTTCCTGGAATTATACATGCACATATGTGCACAATCATATGGTTGACAACCTTGGTTTGGCCATCCATCTGGGGGTGGAAGGAAGTGGACTTGATGAGATTGGTGTCCAACAATGACCATTGGTTAGACCAGAATGTGTTGAGGAATCGATTGTCCCGATATGAGATAATGGTTTGTGGGATCCCAAAGTGTACCCACACTTGTTCAAAGAATAGCTTGCAGTGGCCTCCATTGTGATGCTCTTCTTGCAGGTGACTAGAATCACCATTTTGTAAAAGCGATCAACAACCACAAAAACACAGTCATTTCCCCTCTTGGTAGATGAAAGGCTCTACATGTAGTCTATTGAGATGGATTCCCAGGGCCTGTCAAGAGTAGGGAAAGGAGTGTACATACCTTGTTTCTTAATGGTTGGTTTGGAAATAGCGCGGACAGTGCAAGACCGGATATACTTCTGACATCTTGTCGAATTTTTGTCCAATAGAAATGTTGCTGCAACACTGCCTTGTATTTTCCATGCTAAAGTGTCTTGTCACCCTACTGTAGTGGGATTCCCAAATCATCTTCGCTCGCTCTCTTGATGGAATGCATAGATGGCCCAAATGGCACAACAACCCGTCTTGGAGATGGAAATTGGTGACAGTTGTGTTTGCACGCAACATCTGGTAGGTGTTGGCGAAGTCAGGCTCTGTCTCATAGAGGTGGGGCCATACGGAGGTCTTGTGGCCATAAGAAACAAGCATTGTGGTGAGTTTCTTGAATGGATGTCGGCTGAGGAAATCAACAACTCGGTTGTAAATTCTTGTTTTATACTTGATGTTGAGGTGGAATTGTTGCAATTATGTGGAACACTTCTGATGGCAGTCATTGATCTGGATTATTTTCGGAACGAAATGAAAGCAGAGATATTACAATGAAATGCACATAAAAATTTCCAAAAACAGAGAAATACAACAATACATGATTTCTATTAATGAAAGAAATGTACCAAGACTGTAAAAATATAGAGTGCAAGACTCGCTAGAATGGTGGAAACTTTATCTCTGAGAAGAGAGATGTGACATCTATGTTAATTCGTAAGAAGATAATTACAATGAGTCTTTGAAGGCCTTTTTATGATAAAAATGAATGCCAAAACCCTAGAGATCCAAAAACCTAACCCTAGGAGATAAAGTGCCAAAAGTCATGTGGGCCCCGTTGGGTAAGTCAATACATTAACTTCTCGGGGTCGTAACTTTTGCATACGATCTCCATTTTAGGTGTGTGATAGCCCATTGGAAAGGTATTTTCGAGAACTATGCATTATGATGTCAAAATTTGACTCCATGTATAGTTTGAATGTGGCAAGCCCAAAAAAACATTGTTTAGAGCCCCAAAACGGACCTGAAGTACATAAATATGTAATGACATGAAAACTTCTAAAATAAGTCAATTTGAATAAGTGTGTGGCCAAAAATATCCACCTGGATGTTGTGTAGGCTTCAGGACAACCCTGTAAGTGCAAAACCCATAATTACAAAGAAATTTCCCCATTACACAGAAACATGTTGAACTAAAAACTATCGAGATGAGAAAGTTGGAATTTCGAATAGGTGGGTGGCCACCAATATCCACTTAGATAAATATCTAGATAAATCCTCCCCCCTTAGGAAGCAATGGTATCCATTGTGTTGAGTGCCCAGGGAATAGGGGAAAGCATTTTTTGAATCTAAATCTTGGTGAGTTGTGTACCTTGTTGGAGAAGTTGCGTTGCTTGGTTTATGGAAGGTTGTCATAGACCTGTTGTTGGTGGGGTTGAATATGTTCCACCAACCTGTTGTCTTTGGGGTTGATGGGGAATTGTGTAGGCACCATCATAGGTGAAGAAATAATAGCTGCAATCTGCTTATGTTGGATAGAAGGTGCTAAGGTCGTAGTGGTTGCAGTGGCCTTTTGTGCATCCTTTGAATAGACTGTGAAGAGAATGAATTTTGCAGTATAAGAGATTACCTTGTGGCACTATTTTGGTGCAAGAGTAGTCAGAACTACCTATGGTATCCTGTAGAGATGACCCCCCAGAGTAATAATGAAACGACGGGGTTGAGACTCATAAATATCATGGCGTTTCCACATATGGTTGGCCAAAACAAAAATCACAGACATCAAGAGGGGAATCATCACACAATACCTCATCCTTGAAGGGTTGCATGCCATAGGACAGGAGGCATTGCTGGCTGACATAGAGATCTCATCCTTGGTGAAGCCACCCGATGTTCTATGGTTGTGGGTGTGGTGTTTTCGACAACCCCAACAATTTGATGACCTCAGTTGAGATGAGGTTCTTCTGGTTTCCACTGTCAAAAATGAAATGCAATGGGGTCCCCTTTACCCACATTTGTGAATGAAAGAGGCGCCTCCCCCTCTTCAATATCTAGTGGTTCCTCTCCTTGAATTGTTGAATTTGTGACAATAGAAGTGGGGTCTACGTCGATGATCCTGTAGATCTGACCCATCAGATTAGTGATGGAACTATGGGGTCAAGAATCATAAATAACATGGTGTTTCCACATATATGGTTGGCCCAAAACAACATCACAGAAATCAAGAAAGGAAACATCACACACTACCTCATCCTTGAAGGGTTGGATGCCATAGGACAGGCGACACTATTGGCTAACAAAGAGATCTCGTCCCCAGGGAATCCACCCGATGTTGTATGGTTGTGGGTGTGGTATTGTCGACAACCCCAACTATTTGACGACCTCAATTGAGATGAGGTTATTCTAGATATTGCTATCAACAATGAAATGCAATGGGGTCCCCTTTACCCACATTTGTGAATGGAAGAGGCGCTCCCCGTCTTGAATATCTACTCATTCTTTTGGTTTAATTGTTGCAGTTATGACAGTAGGAGTGGGGTCTGCCTCGATGATTTGTCTATTTTCAATATTTTCTATATCATATTCTGAATAAGGGTTTGGCTCTTTGTCTTTGACCTTGGCCACCAATGACTATTTTGAGCGAGATTCATTAGTGTTTTGCCAGGGGATTTTGTGGAAGTTGCACCACTTCTCAGTGTCATTCTTCGTCTTTCCTTTACCCTTATCTTCCTTTGTCTTGGATTGGTTGTTGGGAGGTTGTTGGTTAGGGTCATCTTTACCATGCTTTGGTTGTTGTGGATTTGCAGACCCAAACTCCCATTTGTTCTGGTGCTTAAATTTCTACTCGATTTTGACAACATATCGATAGGCAACTCCCAATGATGAGATGTTCAGGAAATCCATTTCGGTTTGGATTTACCTATGTAGATTCCCACGATATTTCAGAACTAGATGTCCCTCAGAGTCTTTGATACCCATCTTGGTGCACAAAGCATGGAAATTATTTGTGAACTCCAGCACTATTTGGCTCTTCTCTTGCCACAGTTTTGTCAATCTTATGTACTGGTCTTCCTAGTTATCAACATGGCAGTATTGTTCCTTGAATACATCCACAAAAAAATCCCAAGTGGGCTCAACCCCATATATTCTAGATTCCTCTATGGAACTTTACTCCCAGTGAGTTTCCCACCAATGTTTGACATGGGGGAGAGCCATGAGGACTGCGAAGGTGATCTTTTCCTTGTCGAAAAAATTTTGAACAGAGAAATAACCTTCTAGTAGATTAAACCATTTTTCTAAGGCATCTGTATCTATCTGACCTTCAAATACGAGAATATCAAAATTAACTTGTACATTGAAGCGAGAGGATCCTCCAAAGTGGTCACTTGATGAATATGTGCATGTTTCTATCGGCAGGCGTTGAAGGATGTTGGAAAAATTCTCCATCATTTTGTCCCTCTGTCGCGCGAGAACTTGCACAAGAAACAAGTTAATAGAATCTTTGGCTCTGTTGTTTTTCTATTCTGCTACCATAGAGGGTTTCTTGGGCATGTGAGAGTGATTGTCCTAAAGAGAGACAAGATCGAGACCCAACATGCTATACTTGAACCTCGTTGAGGACATGTATTGCAAAACGATCGAGAGAATCCTTCTCTGATACCATCGGAATGAAATGAAAGCAAAGATATTACAATGAAAAAAACATAAAAATTGCCAGAAATAGAGTAATACAACAATACATGATTTCTATTAATGAAATAAATGTACATAGATTGTAAAAATATAGAGTGAAATACTTGTTAGAATGGTGGCAACTTTATCTTTGAGAAGAGATGTGACGACTATGCTCATTCAAAAGAAGATAATTACAATGAGGCTATGAAGGCCTTTTTATGATAAACATGAATGCCAAAACCCTAGACATCCAAAAACCTAACCCTAGGAGATGAAGTGCCAAAATTCATGTGGGCCCTATTGGGTTAGTTAGTACATTAACTTCCCGGGGTCGTAACTTTTGCATACGATCTTCGTTTTAGGCATGTGATAGCCCATTGGAAAGGTCTTTTCGAGAAATACGCATTATGTCATAAAATTATGACTCCATCTATAGTTTGATTGTGGCAAGCCAAAAAAGAGGCCTTGAAAGTAAAGAAAGATGTATTGACATGAAAACTGTCAAACTAATCCAGTTGGAATACATGGGTGGCCACCAATATCCACCTGGATGTTGTGTATGGATTCAGGACACCCTCGTAAGTGCAGAATCCACAATTACAAATAAATGCCCCCATTACAGAGAAATGTGCTGAAATGAAAACTATCGAGATGAGCCACTTGGAATTTTGAACAGGTGGGTGGCCACCAATATCCACCTAGATTAATAACTGGACTCCTCCCCCCTTAGGAAGCAATGGTCTCCATTGTGTTGAGTGTCCGGGGAAAAGTGGAAATAAATTTATGAATCTGAATCTTGGTGAGTTGCATGCATGTTGGAGAATTTGTGTTGCTTGGTCTATGGGAGGTTGTTGGTTAGGGTCATCTTTACCATTCTTTGGTTGTTGTGGATTTGCAGACCCGAACTTCCATTTGTTCTGGTTCCTAAATTTATGCTCGATTTTGACAACATATTGATAGGAAGCTCCCAATGATGAGATGTTTACGAAATCCATTTAGGTTTAGATGTACCTATGTAGATCCCCGCGGTCTTTCAGAACCAAATGTCGCTTAGAGTATTTGATACCCAGCTTGGTTCGCAAGGTATGGAAAGTATTTGTGAACTACGACACAGTTTGACTCTTCTCTTTCTGCAGTGTAGTTTATATCATGTATTGGTCTTCATAGTTATCAATAGGGTAGTATTGTTCCTTGACCGCATCCACAAAAAAACACCAAGTGGGATCGACCCCATATATTCCATATTCCTCTGTGGAACTTTGCTCCTAGTAAGTTTCCCACCAATGTTTGACACGGGGGAGAGCCTTGAGGAGTGCAAAGGGGATCTTTTTACTGTCAGAAAAATTGTGAACAGAGAAATAACCTTCTAGTAGATTCAACCATTTTTCTAAGGCATCCACATCTATGTGACCTTCAAATATGAGAATATCAAAATTAACTTGTACATTGAAGGAAGAGGCTCCTCCAAAGTGGTCACTTGATGAAGATGCGCATGTTTCTATCGGCAGTTGTTAAAGGATGTTGGAAAAATTCTCCATCATTTTGTCCCTCTGTCGCACAAGAACTTGCACAAGCAATAGGTTAATAGAATCTTCTGCTCTACCGTTTTTCTATTATGCTACCATAGAGGGTTTCTTGGGCATGCGAGAGCGATTGTCATAAAGAGAGATAAGCTCGAGACCCAACATACTATACTCGAACCTCGTCGGGGACATGCACTGAAAAACGATCGAGAGAAGCCTGCTCTGATACCATCATAATGAAATGAAAGCAAAGATATTACAATGAAAAACACATAAAAATTGCCAAAAACAGAGAAATACAACAATACATGATTTCTATTAATGAAATAAGTGTACATAGACTGTAAAAATACAGAGTGCAAGACTTGTTAGAATGGTGTCAACTTTATCTTTGAGAAGAGATGTGACGACTATGTTCATTCGAAAGAAGATAATTACAATGAGGCTCTAAAGGCCTTTTTATGATAAACATGAATGCCAAAACCCTAGACATCCAAAAACCTAACCCTAGGATATGAAGCGCCAAAATTCATGTGGGCCGTGTTGGGTTTGTTAGTACATTAACTTCCCGGGGTCGTAACTTTTGCATACGATCTTCGTTTTAGGTGTGTGATAGCCCATTGAAAAGGTCTTTTCAAGAAATAGACATCATGTCGTAAAATTCTGACTCTGTCTACAATTTGATTGTGGCAAGCCAAAAAAGTGGCCCTAGAAGTAAAGAAAGATGTACTGACATGAAAATTGTCAAAATAAGCCAGTTGGAATACATGGGTGGCCACCAATATCCACCTAGATGTTGTGTATGGATTCAGGACACCCTCGTAAGTGCAGAATGCACAATTACAAAGAAATGCCCCCATTACAGAGAAACGTGTTGAAATGAAAACTATTGAGATGAGCCAG
>ML810797.1:142554-157520 GCA_009831015.1 Picea engelmannii | reverse complement strand
GGAAAAGTGGAAATATTTTTCTGAATCTGAATCTTGGTGAGTTGCATGCCATGTTCAAGAATTTGTGTTTCTTGGTCTATGTGACGTTGTTGGTTAGGATCGTCTTTACCATGCTTTGTTTGTTGTGGATTTGCAGACCCGAACTTCCATTTGTTCTAGTTCCTAAATTTCTGCTCGATTTTGACAGCATATCGATAGGAATCTCCCAATGATGAGATATTTACAAAATCCATTTTGGTTTAGATGTACCTATGCAGATCCCCACGGTATTTCAGAACCAAATGTTGCTCAGAGTATTTGATACCTAGCTTGGTTCACAAGGTATGGAAAGTATTTGTGAACTACAACATAATTTGACTCTTCTCTTTCTGCAGTGTAGTTTATCTCATGTACTGGTCTTCATAGTTATCAATAGGGTAATATTGTTCCTTGATTGCATCCACAAAAAAACACCAAGTGGGATCGGCCCCATATATTCCATATTCCTTTGTGGAACTTTGTTCCAAGTAATTTTCCCACCAATGTTTGACATGGGGGAGAGCCTTGAGGAGTGCGAAGGGGATCTTTTTACTGTCGGAAAAATTGTGAACAGAGAAATAACCTTCTAGTAGATTCAACCATTTTTCTAAGGCATCCACATCTATCTAACCTTCAAATATGAGAATATCAAAATTAACTTGTACCTTGAAGGGAGAGGTTCCTCCAAAGTGGTCAATTGATGAAGATGTCCCTGTATCTATCGGTAGGCGTTGAAGGATCTGGGTAAAATTCTCCATCATTTCGCCCCTTTGTCACGCGAGAGCTTGCTCAAGCAACAGGTTAATTTAATCTTCTACTCCATCATTTATATTTTATTTCTCCATAGAGGGTGTCTTGGGCATACGAGAGTGATTTTCCTCAAGAGAGACAAGATCGAGGCCCAACTTCTATACTCGGACCTCGTCGTGGACATGCACTAAAAAACTATCAAGAGTATCCTACTCTGATACCATTGATCTAGATTATTTTCAAAACTAAATGAAAACAAATATATTACAATGAAATACACATTAGAATTACCAGAAATAGAGAAATACAACAATACATGATTTCTATTAATGAAATAAATGTACAAAGACTGTAAAAATACAGAGTGCAAGACTCACTAGAATGGTGACAGCTTTATCTTTGAGAAGAGATGTGACAGTTATGGTCATTCGCAAGAAGATAATTACAATGAGGGTCTGAAGGCCTTTTTATGTGAAACATGAATGCCAAAACCCTAGACATCCAAAAACCTAACCCTAGGAGATGAAGCGCCAAAAAGTCTTGTGGGCCCTGTTGGGTAAGTTAGTACATTAACTTCCTGTGGTCATAACTTTTGCATATGATCTCCATTTTAGTCGTGTGATGGCCCGTTGGAAAGGTATTTTCAAGAAATATGCATTATGTTTTCAAATGCTCACAAAATATATAGATTAACTATGGAAATCCAAAAAAGCACTGTTTAGAGCCCCAAAACGGCCTTGGAAGTAGAGAAAGATGTACTGACATGAAAACTTACAAAATAATCTAGTTGGAATAGGTGGGTGGCCACCAATATCCTCATGTATGTTGTGTAGGGATTCATGACAAACTCATAAGTGCGGAACCCATAATTACAAATAAATGTCCCCATTACAGAGAAACGTTTTGAACTTAAAACTATCCAGACGAGTCAGTTGGAATTTGGAACAAGTGGGTGGCCACCAATATCCGCCTGGATCAATACTTGGATCAATTATCCCCCATTAGGAAGTAATGGTATCCATTGCATTGAGTGCCCAGGGAAGAGGGAAAATCATTTTTTGAATCTAAATCTTGGTGAGTTGCGTGCCTTGTTGGAGAAGTTGTGTTGCTTGGTTTATGGAAGGTTGTCACGAACCTGTTGCTGGCGGGGTTGAATATGTTTCACCAACATGTTGTCTCTGGGCTTGATGGGGCATTGTGTAGGCACCATCATAGGTGAAGAAACAATATTTGCAATCTTCTTTTGCTGGATAGAAGGTTTTGAGGCTATAGTGGCTGCAATGGCCTTATGTGCATCCTTTGAACAAACTGTGAAGACGATGATTTTTTGTAGTATGAGAGATTACGTTGTGGAAATGTTTTGGTGGAACAATAGTCGGAACTATCTCTAGTATCGTGTAGATCTCACCCCCAAGAGTAATAATGACACTATGGGGTCAAGACTCATAAACAACATGATGTTTCCACATATATGTATGGCCCAAAACAACATCACAAACATCAAGAGGGGAAACATCACACACTGGCTCATCCTTGAAGGGTTGGATGCCATAGGAAAAGAGACATTGTTGGCTGACACAAAGGTCTCGTCCCTAGTGAAGCCACTCGATGTTGTATGGTTGTGGGTGTGGTGTTGTCAACAACCCCAACTGTTTGACAACCTCAACTAAGATGAGGTTCTAATGACTACCACTATTAAAAATGAAATTCAATGGGGTTCCCTTTACCCACATATTTGAATGGAAGAGGTGCTCCCCCTCTTCAGGATCTACTGGCTCTTCTGGTTGAATTGTTGCGGTTGCGAGAATAGCAATGGGGTCTACGTCGATGATCTGTCTGTTTTCAATATTTTCTAGATCAGATTCTGAATCAGGGTTCAATTATTTGTCTTTGACCTCGACCACCAATGACTGTTTCGAGCAACATTCATCGATGTTGTGCCAGGGGATTTTTTGGAAGTCTCACCACTTCCCAATGTCATTTTTCATATTCCCTTTACCCTTCTTTTCCTATGTCTTGGACTGGTTTTCGGGAGGTTGTTGGTTAGGGTCATCTTTACCATGCTTTGTTTGTTGCGGATTTGCAGACCCGAACTCCCATTTGTTCTAGTGCCTAAATTTATGCTCGATTTTGACACCATATCGATAGGAAACTCCCAATGATGAGATGTTTAAGAAATACATTTTGTTTTGGATGTATCTATGAATATCCCCACAGTATTTTAGAACCAAATGCCGCTCAGAGTCTTTGATACCTAGCTTGGTGTGCAAGGTATGGAAAATATTTTTGAACTCCGACATTGTTTGGCTCTTCTCTTGCCACAATTTAGTCCATCTCATGTACAGGTCTTCATAGTTATCAACAGGGTAGTATTGTTCCTTGACCGCATCCACAAAAAAATATCAAGTGGGCTCGGCCCCATATATTCGAGATTCCTCTATGGAACTTTGCTCCCAATAAGTTTCCCACCAATGTTTGACATGGGGGAGATCCTTGAGGAGTGTGAAGGTGATCTTTTCCCTGTTGGAAAAATGGTGAATAGAGAAATAACCTTGTAGTAGATTCAACCATTTTTCTAAGGCATCCGCATCTATCTAACCTTCAAATATGGGAATATCAAAATTAACTTGTACCTTGAAGGGAAAGGTTCCTCCAAAGTGGTCACTTGATGAAGATGTGTATGTTGCTATCGACAGGCATTGAAGGATGTGGGAAAAATGATCCATCATTTCGTCCCTTTGTCGTGCAAGAGATTTCTCAAGAAACAGGTTAATAGAATCTTTTGCTCCGTCATTTTTATTTGTTGTTGCCATAGAGGGTTTCTTGGGCGTGCAAGAGCGATTGTCCTCAAGAGAGACAAGCTTGAGACCCAAATTGCTATACTCGGACCTCGTCAGGGACATGCAGTGAAAAATGATCAAGAGCAACTTGCTCTGATACCACTGACATGGATTAATTTTGGAACGGAATGAAAGAAGAGATATTACAATGAAATACATATAAAAATTGTCAGAAAGAGAGAAATACAACAATTCATGATTTCTATTAATGAAAGAAATGTACAGAGACTGTAAAAATACAGAGTGCAAGAATCATTCGTAAGAAGATAATTACAATGAGGATTTGAAGGCCTTTTTATGATAATCATCCAAAACCCTACACATCCAAAAACCTAACCCTAATAAACGAAACACCAAAAGTCATGTGGGCCCCCTTGGGTAAGTTAGTACATTAAATTCTCGGGGTCATAATTTCTGCATACGATCTTTTTTTAGGCATGTGATAGCCCGTGGGAAAGGTGTTTTCAAGAACTATGCGTTATTCCATAAAACTTTGACTCTATGTACAGTTTGACTGTGGAAGCCAAAAAAATAGTGCTTAGAGACCCAAAATGGCCCTGGAAGTACATAAAGATGTACTAACATGAAAAATTCCAAAATAAGCTAGTTGGAATAGGTGGGTGGTTGAAAATATCCACCTGGATGTTGTGTAGGGCTTCAGGACAAACCCGTAAGTGCACAACCCATAATTGCAAAGAAATATACCCATTACAGAGAAATGTGTTGAGCTAAAAATTGTCCAGATGAGCTAGTTGGAATTTGGAACAGGTGGGTGGCCACCAATATCCACCTAGATCGATATCTGGATCCATCATCCCCCCTTAGGAAAAAATGGTCTCCATTGCGTTGAGTGATCAAGGAAGAGGGGAAAGCATATTCTGAATCTAAATCTTGGTGAGTTTCATTCCTTTTTGGAGAAGTTACACTGCTTCATCTGTTGAAGGTTTCCATGAACCTATTGTTGGCAGGGTTGAATATGTTCCACCAATCTGTTATCTATGGGCTTGATGCGACATTATGTAGGCATCATCGTAGGTGAAGAAAAAATATCTAAAATTTGCTTTTGCTGGATAGAAGGTGCCAAGGATGTAGTGGTTGCAATGGCCTTCTATGCATCCTTTGAACAGACTGTGAAGAGGATAAATTTTGCAGTATGAGAGATTACCTTGCGACACTGTTTTGGTGGAATAGTAGTTAGAACTACCTCTAGTATTCTATAGAGATGACCCTAGATTAATAATGACACTACGGGGTCAAGACTCATAAATAACATGACGTTTCCACATATATGGTTGGCCCAAAACAACATCGCAGACATCAACAGGGGAAACATCACACACTACCTCATCCTTGAAGGGTTGGATTCCATAGGACATGAGAAACTATTGGCTAACACTGAGATATCATCCCTATTGAAGCCACCTGATGTTTTATGGTTGTGGGTGTGGTGTTGTTTAAAACCCCAACTATTTGATGACCTCAGTGGAGATGAGGTTCTTCTGGCTGTCACTATAAACAATGAAATGCAATGGGGTCACCTTTACCCACATCTGTGAATGGAAGAGGCGCTCCTCCTCTTTAGGATCTACTGGTTCTTCTGGTTGAATTGTTGCAACTGTGACAATAGTAGTGGGGTCTGCGTCGATGATATGTTTGTTTTCAATATTTTCTAGATCATATTCAGAATCAAGGTTTGGCTCTTTGTATTTGACCTCAACCACCAATGACTGTTTCGAGCAACATTCATCGGTGTTGTGTCAGGGGATTTTGTGGAAGTTGCACCACTTCCTAGTGTCATTATTCATCTTTCCTTTACCCTTCTTTTCCTATGTCTTGGACTGGTTATCAAGATTTTGTTGGTTAGGGCCATATTTACCATGCTTTGTTTTTTGCGGATTTCCAGACCTGAACTCCCATTTGTTCTGGTGCCTAATTTTTGTTGAATTTTGACAACATATTGATAGGAAGCTCCCAATGATGAGATGTTTAGGAAATCCATTTATTTTTGGATGTACCTATGCAGATCCCCCTGGTATTTCATAACCAGATGTTTCTCAGAGTCTTTGATACCCAGCTGGGTTTGCAAGGTATGGAAAGTATTTGTGAACTCTAACATTGTTTGTCTCTTCTCTTGCCACAGTGTGGTCCATCTCATGCACTGGTCTTCATAGCTATAAACATGGTAGTATTGTTCCTTGACCGCATCCACAAAAAATCCCAAGTGGGCTCGACCCCATATATTCCAGATTCCTCTATGGAAATTTTATCCCAATAATTTTCCCACCAATGTTTGACATGTGGGAGAGCCTTGAGGAGTGTGAAGGTGATCTTTTCCTTGTCGAAAAAATTGTGAACAAAGAAATAACTTTCTAGTAGATTCAACCATTTTTATAAGGCATCCTCATCTATCTGACCTTGAAATACATGAATATAAAAACTAACTTGTACCTTGAAGGGAAAGGATCCTCCAAAGTGGTTTCTTGATGAATATGCGCCTATTGCTATCGGTAGACATTGAAGGATGTGGGAAAAATTATCCATCATTTCATCCCTCTGTCGCGCGAGAGATTGCTCAAGCAACATTTTAATAGAATCTTTTTCTCCACCATTTTTATTTTTTATCACCATAGAGGGTTTCTTGGGTGTGCAAGAGTGATTATCATCAAGAGAGACAAGCTCAAGACCCAACTTGCTATACTCGGACCTCGTCGTGGACATGCACTGAAAAAGGATCAATAATAGCCTGCTCTGATACCACTAATACGGATTATTTTCGGAATGAAATGAAAGCATAGATATTACAATGAAATACACATAAAAAAATTTAGAAAAAGAGAAATACAACAATACATGATTTTTATCAATGAAATAAATGTACAAAGACTGTAAAAATACTGAGTGCAAGACTCGCTAGAATGGTGGCATCTTTATCTCTGAAAAGAGATTTGACGGCTATGCTCATTCGCAAGAACATAATTATAATGAGGCTCTAAAGGCCTTTTTATGATAAACATGAATGCCAAAACCCTAGAGATCCAAAAATCTAACCCTAGGAGATGAAGCGCCAAAAGTCATGTGGGCCCCATTGGGTAAGTTAGTACATTAACTTTTCGAGGTCGTAAATTTTTTATATGATCTCTATTTTAGGCGTGTGATAGCCCATTGGAAAGGTATTTTCAAGAACTATGCATTATGTTGTCAAACTCTGACTCCATCTATAGTTTGACTGTGGCAAGAAAAAAAAAATGTTTAGAGCCGCAAAATGACCCCGAAAGTAGAGAAAGATGTACTAACATGAAAACTTCAAAAATTAGCCAGTTGGAATAGGTGGGTGGCTACCAATATCCACTAGGATTCTATGTAGAGATTCAGGATAGCCCAGTAAGTGCATAACCCACAATTACAAAGAAATGTCCTTATTACATAGAAACGTGCTAAACTGAAAAATGTCCAGATGGGCCAGTTGGAATTTGGAACAGGTGGGTGGCCACCAATATCCACATAGATCAATACCTGGATTAGTCATTCTGCAATTTTCCTTGTGTCTGCATGAACGACAACGACTTATGATCAGTGTGGATGATTGTCTCCTTCCAGAGAATGTAGTGCCTCCACTGGCATCAGGCTTTCACAATGGAGTACATTTATTTGTCGTAAGTAGGGTACTTATGTATGACATCTGATAGTGTCTCACTATGATAGGCCATGGGGTGTTCATGTTGAGTGATGATTGCACCCACATCATAGTCTGAAGCATCTATCTCAATCTCAAAGGGATGTTGCAAGTCAGGTAGTGAAAGCACTAGGGAAGAGCACAAGTGTTGCTTCAGATCATTGAATGCTTTCTGTTGGGACAGGCCCCACACAAATGTTTCCTTACCAGTACCTCTGGTTATTTCGCTGAGGGCCCATGCAATATGGGAGAATCCCAAAATAAACCTTTGATAGAAATTGGCAAGGCCTAAGAAGCTCCAAATCTCAGTGAGCATGGTTGGGGCTGGATAGTCATGGATGACTTGGATCTTGGCTGGATCAACATGCACACCATGCACATCAACAATGTAGCTTAGGTATTGGACCATGTCCATGCCGAATGAGCATTTTTCCAAGTTGGTATATAGTTTTTGTTACCGCAGAGTGTGTAGAACCTACTGAATATGTCACATGTGTTCTTCCCAAGTCTTATTGTAGACGAGGATGTCATCCAGATACACGACCACAAAATAATTAGTGAAAGGACGCAAGATATCGTTGCTGGTGCATTTGTCAAACCAAAGGGCATGACCATCCATTCAAAAAGATCTTATTTTGACTTGAAGGCAGTTTTCCATACATTTGTCGGTTCTATTGGGACCTGATGGTAGCCATACTTCAAATCAATCTTACTGAAGTATGTGTCCCCCTTGAGCTGATCAAGGAGATCGTCAATTTGGGGAATGAGGTACCAGTTCCTGACTGTGATTTTATTTATTGCCCGGTAATCAATGCAAAGTCACCAAGTCCCATCTTTCTTTTGCACCAACACAATTGGGCTTCCACAAGGTGATGAGTTGGGTCAGATGTGCCCCTTGTGGAGTAGTTCTTGGATTTGACGCTTGATCTCCTCATTTTCTAGCAGAGAGCGACAATATATTGGCCCATTGGGTAGCGGTGCGTCGGGGGTCAGATCGATGGGATGCTTGACTTGATAGTGAAGAGGTATCCCAGTAGGTGATGAGAATATGTCTTTGTATTCTTTCACGACCTTATCCACTTGCTTCCACTGTGCGGAGAAGTCAGGCACAGAGGCCGTGGATGTGGCTGCAACATTTCACTCATTATGAGAGCGAATCATGAAGAAGACAAACTTCCCGATCTGAGAAGTGACCTTCCTGCATTGCTTGACAGAGATCAAGGAAATAGCACTAGGCGAGACTACCTCAGGTATCCTATACAATTTCTTGTTCAAAGTAATAATAACACTACAAGGCCTAGACTCATATACAACATGATGTTTCCATAAATAAGGTTGGCCCAAAAGATCACAAACTTCAAGAGGATCAAGATCATGCAATACCTCATCTTTGAATGGCTTGATGTCATATGACAGGCAACACTGTTGGCTGATGTGAAGATCGCTTCCTTGATGGAGCCATCCAATGGTGTAGGGTTGCGGGTGCGGCGTTGTCGGCAGGGATAGCTGCTTAATGACCCATGCTTAGGTGAGGTTCTTCTAGCTACCACTATCAATGATGAAGTGCAATGGAGTTCCTTTTACCCACATTTGTGAATGAAAGAGGCACTCTCCTTCCTCTGGCTCATTAGGTTCACCGGGATGGATCTTGGTGGTAGCAATGGTGGCACTGGGCTTTGCATCAATGATCCATCTCCCCTTTTATGGTTCTAACTCAGAGTCGGAACCCACATCTGATTCATAGGCTTTTACCTCAGCCACCAATGACTTCTTTGAGCGGAAATCATTAGTCTTATGTCAAGGGCTCTTATGGAAGTCACACTGCTTCTTGGTATCTTTCTTCGTCTTCCCATTGTCCTTATTTTATTGTGGATTGGACTGGTTTTCCTAAGGTTTCCCATATTTTATCTATCCTTTTTTATGTGGGTTGGGGCTTCCCTTACCCTTCTTCTGATGTGAGGGGTTCCCAAACCCAAACTGTCGTGTCTTTTGTTTCATCTTCTGCTTGATTTTGACAGCATATCGATAGGTCGTGCCCAAGGATGAGATTCCCAAAAAATTCATTTCTTTTTGGATGTTTCTATGTAGATCGTTGTGGTACTTGAGCACCAGATGTCGCTCAGAATATTTGATACCCAACTTGGTGCGCAAGGTATGGAAGACATTAGTGAACTCTGGCACTGTTTGGTCTCTTTCTTCTCGCAGTGTGGTCCATATTGTATACAAGTCGCCATAACTTCCAACAGAGTAGTATTGTTCCTTAATAGCATCCCTAAAGGAACCCCAAGTGGGTGAAACTACAAATAATGTGGATCCCTCTATTTCCTTTTTCTCACAGAAATTCTCCCACCAATCTTTGACATGGGGGATGACCTTAAGGAGCGCAAATGTAATATTTTCTCTATCGGAAAAGTTGTGGACAAAAAAGTACCCTTCTAGAAGGTTTAACCATCTATCTACGACATCGACATCTATTTGAACTTAAAATATAGGAATATAAAAATTGATTTTTACCTTGAAGGGGTTGTCACCTCTGCTTGAGGTGGATGCTTCACTTTTTGGTAATTGTCGAAGGATTTGTGCAAAACTATCCATGATCTCGTTCCTCTTTCACACAAGGGCTTCCTCGAGAAACATTTTGAAAGGATCTCATGTTTCCTCGTCTTTATTTTCACCCGCCATGGACAATTTCTTGGGCGTACGAGAGCTGTTGTCCTCAAGAGAAACAAGCTCGAGACCCAACTCTCTATACCCTAACCACGTCGAGGACATGCATTAAAAAAACGACAAGGAGCAGACTGCTCTGATACCTCTAATCTGGATTTATGAGCGGAACGAAATGAAACCATAGATTTATAATATTAACACAAAGACACAATGAACAATATCAAAGATACAGTAAAACTTGGATTCTATTAAATAATTAATATGTTGAAAACTGTAAATTGTAGACTGAAAACAAGCTTGCTAGAATGGTGGCAACTTATCTCTGAGAAGAGATGTGACGGTTACGCTCATTCGCAATAAGATGAGTACAATGTGGCTTTGAAGGCCCTTTTATAATAAACATGAATTCCAAAACCCTAGACATCCAAAAACCTAACCCTAGGAGATGAAGCGTCGAAAGTCATGTGGGCCTCGTTTGGGTAAGTTAGTACATCAACTTCTTGGGGTCGTAATTTTTGCATACAATCTTCGTTTAGAGCACACGATAGCTCATTGGAAATGTATTGATGAGGAGCTTCATTTAGGGGGGCCAATGAGAGCCTTTGACTATCATTGAGGTTCATGATCGCGAAAAAACGTCGTTTAGGCCCTCAAAATGGCCACGGCAATTCAGGAACCGAAAAACTGCTCAAAATAGTAAGTTGCCAAAAAAATTGTTTTGAGCCAGTTGGACAAGGTGGGTGGCCACCGAGATCCTCCTAGATCAGTACAAGATTATTTTCCAATAAGACAATGTGACCATTAAATAAAATTAGAATAATGGTGTAATAGTAAATGTTTTTTCCTTCTCACCTAGTCATATTTTTTGTTATGATGATTTTCAATAATGATCTTAGAAGTAAGGGTGTGGTAGTCCAGTGGACAAGTTCGAGTGGTTTAGTGCTTTGAAATTCATACGAAGTTTCAAGTCAATTCACTGCCTCTATTGCTTGCCTTACTTGCCTTTGATCGTGTTGAGTCAAACATTGTAATCAATGCCTTGATGATCTTATTGAATCAAACCAAGGATGATTTTAGGGGCTAAATTTCTCTCGTGGGCTAATTTTCTATGGTTTTTCCAAAAATGAGATTCGCTATTTTAAAAATGATTCGCCCAAATTCTATAGGATAAAATTATTTTACCTTAAAAATAGCCAAAATTTTATAAAAACTATATAAAATACTTAGAAATTTGAATATTTTTACAAAAAAATCGCCAAACATTTATAGTTGACATATGAAGGATTAGTAAGATTCACCAAGGTTTCTACATTTTAAAATAAACTTCCATCCTTAAAATCATCCTTGAATCAAACATTATAATCAATGCCAACAAATTTACACTTCGTAAAAATAGAAAAATACCCTTTTTTTTAACTAAAATGTTAAAAAATAAATAAAAATATAACAAATTATTACATATTTTTATTAAAATATTTATAAGAAAACCAAATTACCTTTTAATTAATTTTTAGATTTCCAAATACCTCTTTCCTTATCATAACAATGTGCATTCACACTTAAAAATATACTTAAAAATTAAAATATACTCAAGTTATCTTCTCTTCTCTTAATATCGTAACTTTAGAGACCCCGCACCTAAAAGATTGTACTCTAAATACCCAACACTTAGACCAACATATCTTAAAGATCTTACGCTTGAAAACCTACTTTGAAAATGCAAGGTAATTATCGTCTATAATATAATTATTTTTTAATTAAAGTTTAATATTTATTTATTTTTTAACTAAATTATATTTTTCTTAACAAATTATCAATAGATGAATTAATGGATTCCGGGACAAAAATCGCGATTAATGCATGACTAGCCTTAGTAAGAAGTGATACTCACATGAATTAAGATATGGAAGGGTTGATGTTGCGTTTGGTTGAAACTGCAATAAAAATATAATTGTGTTAATAATTTTGTAAATAAATTGTGTTCATTTTATGCATGGCTTTTATGTTTTATGATGGGAAATTATGTAATGTGATCATTTTGAATGTTAAAAAATAATATATATATATATATATATATATATATATATATATATATATATAAAAGTTTTTACATTGGTTATTGTATTGAGAGTGATTTTTATAATCGAGTATGAAAGATATATTGTTTCATGGGTAATAGAAGATATATAGTTACATGGTATTGGTTGAAGTGGTAAATTTATTTTTATTCAAAAATAATTAAAAGAAAAACAATTATATATATAAATAATAATAATAATAGAATTTTATCAAATTAAATTTAAAATTATCAAATAATTTTTTTGAGTTATTTTTTAACAATGAATTAAATAATAAATAACCAATATATTAATAATAATAAGAAGTTATTTCTGAACAAGTAAAAGTGAGTAGATTGGTGATTACAAAGAAAACATTATCTAGCAGAAGTTTTTGCAAAACTTCCTCAGAATTTCTCCTTTCTCCATTTATAACAAATGTTCCTAGTAAAGACAATTAACAAAAAATCACATCAATGTGCCATAAATCTACACAATAACCAAGCACTAGTGCATATGTACACTGTCCAACACATCACTATAAGAAAATATATAGTTTTTTTTTATATTCATTTTTTTAAATAAAAAAAATATTACTAGTATGTTACATAAATAAATTTAGTTTTCAACAATATTTTTTTATTCTTAAATACAGGTACTATGTGTTATATTATATAACACATTGTATGTGTTGGACACATCTATCACACTTAGAGGGGGGCGTGGTGAATGAGTGTCGGGATCTTTTTCCCAAAACTTCCCTCTTACACAATAACTCCTTAGTTAACATTCAACATTTTCTCATTACTCATTGTTGTCATTTATAATCAGTTAGATGTGAATACAGATCATCAACAAATCATCTCCATAAGGAACACAAAGAACACAAGATGTATGTACAATTTTTCTTTTTATTATGGACTTCAATCTGAGGGTTTTTCAGCAACAAATGAATAAAGTACAACTCTACAAGAGCACCAGCTCTATATGCAAGACTCAGCTTACATTCTTAGCACCAACTGAGATGAGGCAACAATCATCAACATATATCAATCTGTCAACATAAACAAGTGCATCAACCATGCACCAACCTGTGTCAAACAACCTGTAATCAACCTGTACCATAAACAAATGCATCCAACCATGTACCAAGTATATACCAATCATGTGTCAAATACTCATCAACAATTACTCATCAATATGTACCAACATCATCAACTATATATCTCATGTATGTGCCAACTCATCCACTGCTTGTCTCAACCATGACTAGTTTTGGATTAGTCAACAACCCTAACTTGAAATAATCATAACTTTGTACATGTAATGAATAAAGATCTGAAACTGATACACAATTTTATTCAGTGTGTTTTATGCAATTTCTTTAGGTGGCACTACTTGGAACCTCTCAGAAAAGGCGTTATAGCAAAAATGGCATACCTTGCTGAATTCTGGATTATTCTAGAGAGCGACCTTGTAGAGTGTGGCCCGCACAAAATATTCATTGAATTGATCTGAAACTGTTACACAAAATACTACAGCCTGTACCCTAACCAACACATTTGGTCTCACTGAATTTGGATCTGTTATGAAGAAGTTATGACGTTTTTACCCGAAACACCTGTTTTTGACTAGTTTATGGACTAGCCACAAACCCTATTTTCCACGGAGTGTATCTCCAAAACTACAATGACCCACAAGCTGAATTTTTACCACATATACTTGGATTTCTTTCCTCAATGGCATATCAATTCCATGGTCTGAATCTTTATAGAAAAAAAGTTATAGCGAAAATGGTGAGATGACCTGTAAATAACATAACTTAGAAAGCATCATGAAAAGAATTTACCCTCCCTTCAATTCTGGCCCTCTTTTGTTCACCTTCCTTCTGAAATTCATCTTAGATATTCTTGGTTACCTCAATAACCTATATATCTTCAATATGCTCAAGTGTTCCACACCAAAAATGCTCAAGAAGCTCTCCATCAATACTCCAAAAGATGCTCTCACAAGAAGCTCTCCATCAATACTCCAAAAAATATTCTCACAAGAAGCTCTCCATTGATCCACAAAAAGGATGATCTACAAGAGACCATCACTATCTTATTTATACTTTTATCCTCTAGTTCACTTAACCCATTTTTAGGTCACTTAAGCCATTTCTAGGTCACTTGACCTATTTTCCTTATTTTAGGGTTAACCACTTTCCATAAATAGAAAGTTCTCCAATACTTTATCATTTAAATATTCCTTCTTGATTTTGTCACCTTACTTTATCATTTCTTGATTTTGTTATTTCTCTTGATTATTTAAATAATCCACCTTGACTTTGTCACCTTACTTTATCATTTAAATAATGATTTTTTCTTTTAGGTCACTTAACCCATTTCTAGGTCACTTAACCTATTTTCTTTATTTTTAGGGTTAACCACTTTCCATAAATATTCCTTCTTGATTTTGTCACCTTAATTTATCATTTCTTGATTTTGTCACTTCTCTTTATTATTTAAATAATCCACCTTGACTTTGTCACTTTATTTTATCATTTAAATAATGATTTATTCTTTTAGATCACTTTGACTTCTTTGACCTTGGGGACTTCAAGCCTTCATGTGGGGGTCCTTCATCTTCGTAAGGCAATAAATCTCAAACCATGAGGAGTTATGTGACATTCCACATACCACCAGAAATGGAATGACAAGCATTATCCATCTAGGATAGTTTCACTAACAATTTCCTTAATCTTCATCTCGTTATTCCACATACAAGCATGGGTCCTCCAACCATTCTTCCAGGATAACTCAATCCGCAAAGCGTTTTCCCGTGAGGGCTTTCACCATAAGGGGACCACTTTGGAGTTCATCCATTTGTGCACCTTATCAATCATGATAAGACAATAATGAGTCATCTATACATTTTTCCAACAATGCATCATATACCAATGAAACCACAACGATCCAT
>ML810797.1:114426-137233 GCA_009831015.1 Picea engelmannii | reverse complement strand
TCAGCAACATATCATCAACAAATCATCTCCACAAGGAACACAAAGAACACAAGATGTATGTACAATTTTTCTTTTTATTATGGACTTCAATCTGGGGGTTTTTCAACAACAACTGAATAGAGTACAACTCTACAAGAGAACTAGCTCTATATGAAAGACTCATCTTACATTCTTAGGACCAATTGAGATGAGGCAACAATCCTCAACAGATATCAATCTGTCAACATAAACAAGTGCATCAACCATGCACCAACCTGTGCCAAACAACCTGTAATCAACCTGTACCATAAACAAGTGAATCCAACCATGTACCAAGTATATACCAATCATGTTTCAAATACTCATCAATATGTACCAACATCATCAACTATACATCTCATGTATGTGCCAACTCATCAACTGCTTGTCTCAACCATGACTAGTTTTGGATTAGTCAACAACCCTAACTTGAAATAATAATAACTTTGTACCTATAATGAATAAATATATGAAACTGATACACAATGTTCTTTAGTGTGTTTTATAAAATTTCTCCAAGTGGCACTGCTTGGAACCTCTCAGAAAAGGCGTTATAGAAAAAATGGCATACCTTGCTGAATTTTGGCTTATTCTAGAGAGTGACCTTGTAGAATGTGGCCCGCACAAAATATTTGTTGAATTGATCTACAACTATTACACAACATACTAAAGCATGTACCCTAACCAAAAAATTTTGTCTCACTAAATTTGGATCTGTTATGAAGAAGTTATGACGTTTTTACCCAAAACACCTTTTTTTGACTAGTTTCAGGACTAGCCACAAACCCTATTTTCCACGGAGTGTATCTCCAAAACTACAACGACCCACAAGATGAATTTTCCCACATATACTTGGATATGTTTCCTCAATGGCATATCAATCCCATGGTCTAAATCATTATAGAAGAAAGTTTATAGCGAAAATGGTGAGATGACCTGTAAATAACATACCTTAGAAAGCATCATGAAAAAAATTTATCCTCCCTTCAATTCCGACCCTCTTTTCTTCACCTTCCTTCTGAAATTATTCTTAGATATCCTTGGTTACCTCATTTACCTATATATATTCAATATGCTCAAGTGTTCCACACCAAAAATTCTCAAAAATCTCTCCATCAATACTCCAAAAGATATTCTCACAATACGCTCTCCACTGATCCACAAAAAGGATGATCTACAAGAGACCATCACTATATTATTTATACTTTCATCCTCTAGGTCTCTTAACCCATTTTTAGGTGACTTAACCCATTTCTAGGTCACTTAACCTATTTTCCTTATTTTATGGTTAACCACTTTCCATAAATATAAAGTTCTCCAATACTTTATCATTTAAATATTCCTTCTTGATTTTGTCACCTTACTTTATCATTTCTTGATTTTGTCACTTCTCATGATTATTTAAATAACCCACCTTGACTTTTTCACCTTACTTTATCATTTAAATAATGATTTCTCCTTTTAGGTCACTTAACCTATTTTCCTTATTTTTAGGGTTAACCACTTTCCATAAATATTCCTTCTTGATTTTGTCACTTCTCTTTATTATTTAAATAATCCACCTTGACTTTGTCACTTTACTTTATCATTTAAATAATGATTTCTTCTTTTAGGTCACTTTGACTTCTTTGACCTTGGGGGCTTCAAGCCTTCATGTGGGGGTCCTTCATCTTCGTAAGGCCATAACTCTCAAACCATGAGGAGTTATGTGACATTCCACATACCACCGGAAATGGAATGACAAGAACTATCCATCTAGGATAGTTTCACCAACAATTTCCTTGATATTCATCTCGTTATTCCACATACAAGCATGGGTCCTCCAACCATTCTTCTAGGATAACTCAATCCGCAAAGCGTCTTCCCATGAGGGCTTTCACCAGAAGGAGAACACTTTGGAGTTCATCCATTTGTGCACCTTATCAATCATGATAAGACAATAATGATTCATTTATACATTTTTCCAACAATGCATCATATACCAATGAAACGACAACGCATTGATCCATCTTCATCATATCAATGACAACTCATTGATCCATCTTCATCTATGTATTCTCATCAAGGAAAATACATATTATATTACATCAATCATCAATCAATCAATCCTTTGACATCAATCAATCACTTGACATCAATCAATCAAACCATTGGCATCAATGACAACATGATCCAACAATATGTGTTATATAATATAACACATATGGTACATACTAAAGACTGTTTTGTCTCCAACTTTCTTCTCATGGTTTAGCTTACTATCTCTCCCCATTGTGTCATATGTTGTAGCCTGCCTTCCCAGGGTTGTAATTCACTTTCCATAGGCTACCCATTTTAGGCGTAACCCCACTTTTATTTGTTATTATGTCATTTGTTTCTGTTTTTATGTGTTATATAATATAACACATAGTATGTGTTATATAATATAACACATATGGTACATACTAAAGACTGTTTTGTCTCCAACTTTCTTCTCATGGTTTATCTTACTATCTCTCCCCATTGTGGCATATGTTGCAACCTGCCTTCCCAGGGTTGTAATTCACTTTCCATAGCCTACCCATTTTAGGCGTAACCCCACTTTATTTGTTATTGTGTCATTTGTTTTTGTTTTTCTCTTTTGGGGAGATTCCCTAGGAACTCTTTTCTTAGCCATCATTTATTCATTACTTATACCTTTGAATCCCATTGACCTATTTTGGTAATGAGTAGACATAAATGTAATTTTTGTTTCTATTTCGATTTGTCAATGTTTTGATTTCCTTTGGTTTATGTAAGTATTTTTTGTGCTAAACTAATATTTTGGTGATAGGAATCCTTGGAATATTCCTATCATTTTTCCCTCCTATTTGTCCATCTAAAGTCATGATCAATGAGGAACAAATCCTTCAATTACAATGAGAACATTTAAATTAAAGTGGGGGAGAACAGATTCCTCAGTGTGTTGTAGTTTGACAGATTCCTTAGTGTGTTGTAGTTTGATGGGTCTTTTGTATTCATCTAGATATACCAATCCAATAGACTAATGCTTCTACACAACTTTACAAGCAAACACTATCTTGTAACCAATGTCTCTGCACAACCTTAATGCACTACGGATGTGTATAAACTTGGTTTGTACATTTTGTTTTGTAATTTTAACATGAGCATAAAGTGGATGTTTTCTTGTTTGATGGACAAAAGTCTTCTACTAATCAATTAAACGTTTAGAACTTTTGCATGCTTATTGGAGGTCATCAATTTTAATAGAATCATTGTTGAAATATCATTTCTCCTTATGATATAACATTTAGAAATTTTGCATTCTTATTTGAGGTCAGCAATTTTAAAAGAATCATTGTTAATATATCATTTCAACTTAAATCCAGTTTTGTAGAAATAGCAGACAATTTTTGTTTTGTAGAAAGATCTTGCTTGTTGATTTAACCTAGGGAATCATGATTGCTCCATTCATACCTTGGATGACTCAACCTTACAACCTCAAGGGAGATTCCATCAGAACTAGATAAAGGGATGCATCATCACCCTTAAGGGAACATATATCTCTCTACTCAACATTTAAGATGATATAACTTTTATGCTATTCAAGCTAATGTATTTGTATATAACATATTTCTTTGTATCAAAAATCATATACAATTTTTATATGGTAGAGAAGTTGAGTTACATGTGCAATTTCATTGCAAACGTGGATCACGCTTGGAGATCCATCACAATTCTCTTCTTCATCCCATGCAGCTTCAACACCCACAATAATGAATTCTCAAAGACTTCCTTCCATACTTCTCTGTCTTTTTCAACATTAGTTTCTATTTCACCAAAGGAATATCTAGTAAAATAATCATATATTGTCAGTTTATTTCATTTGATAATTTGTTTGTAAAACCTCATATAAAACCTATAGGATGTACCTTAATAATTTATAGTTATGTGTTAACATAATAAATATCTAAATCTCTAATTTTCCTAACTTTTATCCTTTCTTTTCTTACCATAGGGTTTCTCATGTTTTCCCTAAGACTAAGTCGAAACTCCATGCCCTCCTTTATCTCCTTGTTAGTTGTATGCATGTTAGGTATATATTCTATACTCACCTTCATGTTTCATGTGGTAGCATGAATATATTCTCTCATTAAATTTTGAGAACTCCTTATTGTTGATTTGTGCGACTTTCATGTTGTCCTTGCCAAGCCTAGGAATCCCTTGCCCTGTGGAGTTTAGTCCTAGCTCGGGGGTGACCCACTGCTGAAAGTGATGAGCAGCGTGGTCTATGGATGGGAGGTTCATGGAAGGTCTACACATGGTTGGTGTACTTCAATTAAAAGATAAGTACCCATTTATCTATCCATTTACATATTGTGTATTTGTACATGCTATATTGATGAGTATTGCATGTATATGATGTTATATTTATGGGTTATGCCTGTGATTACTGCATGTATTCTTTTACTATTATTTTTGCATTAGTTTGTGTATTAGAAAAATATGTTGTGTGTTTATGTTTATATTTATAGGCAAATGATAATTGTTATTTCTACGAGATATCATGGCCCGACCTGGGTGGTCAAGGGTGTTACAAAATTGTATCAGAGCAGAAAAACAAAGACACATTTCTTTAGGTAGCATTACCCGGCAGGGGTTGGTGGTCGGGGACGTTACAAAATGGTATCATAGCAGAAAAAGAAAGATACAGTTGTTTAGGTAGCATTACCCGACAGGGGTTCGAAGTTCAGGGATGTTACAAAATGTATGCATGAATATATTCTCTCATTACATTTTGAGAACTCCCAACTCATTATCTTTCCATTTCTTGTGTGAAGGTTCTCTCATTTTTCTTATTTTCTTCTTTCCTTTCCACTTATGACTATTTGTCCTTTTCCTATCTTTCTTTGAGATCTACTTTCCTTAATGCCTTTCATCTTGGCATCAACTATATCTATCCTCAAAACATGTCTAAGTTTTCTCATCTTACTCAACTAATTGTTATGAATATGCCTCGTAGTTGGTTACATTCCATAACCTGCAACTACAAAATCCCATCCAATACAATAACACCTTATTCCTCTCATATTTCACCTATTTTCCCCACTCATGCTCCAAAATGATTGTTGTATTCTCTTCCCTTGTTGATTCATTGCTGGAAAGGAAGTTTTGGTATACAATTTTGGTAAAATCCTAAGTATAGAAAAAGTGCATAGCTGAGGCGCATCAAGAAGTACAACACATAATAAGAAGAATAAAGAAGACAAAATAATAAAGAAGATAATAAAGTAGGAGAAGAAAGCGAGCGAAAATTAAGGATGACAACTCGATGTTCTAAAGATGGAAGGACGAGAAAAGGTAGGAAGAACAAAAAATAGAGTGAAAAAGTAGCATGCAGGTAGAAAAGTAGGTGAAAGCATCCCAAACAACCAGTTAACTGGCATAGTCGTGCACTGTAATAGGGTTTTGGGGGGAACTATGTAGGGTTTTTATCCCTAGATTGTGTGTATAAATATGTAATGGGTTGGGAGAATAGGGGTTCCTTCGTGTGGTTATTCTTAGGCAGTATTGTGGAGTCTGTTCCAAACTACCAAGAGTTCCTCACTATCGGGTTCCTGAGTGTTGATTTCTCTGCTAAGTAATGTATGGTTCTGTCATGTTTGGTTGAAGAGACAAATTGATGTCTGAATGTAAGAGATGATCCAGAGAGACAGAGGCTTGCACTGTAGATCTTCTATTCTAGGAGAAGAGAAAGATAACTATGACATATCTTTGTAAGCATAGTGTGCAAGCCTAAAACAATTACCAAATGCATAACAAAGAAGCCAATCGTTGTGGACGTAGCCCAGAGTTGGGTGAACCACGTTAAATATGGTGTTAATTGTCTTTTGTGTGATTGTTTTGGAATCTGTTTTGATGCATATTAAAGTATATTTATCTTATGTGTAATAATGGTACAATGGTTATGACAATTACAGTAATGAGTTATGCAGTAATTTGGAATATAATGGTAATATGAACCTGAATCCAATAAGTAATAAAGTAAGAGCACTTACAGAATAACATGCATAGAACATATAATCAAGAACAAATAGAATAATCGCCTCTCATTCCCTCACTACTGCAGAACCATGGTTCTTGCAATCCCAATAGATACCTAGGGTGAGACTTCATCTGCACAAACCATGTGCAACTCCAACAAATGGTTATGTTTTCAGGACCCATAATTTGCGATTGAGGGAATGTTTTGGAGTTTGAATGGGAAAGAGATTCCATAATGGTTGGAAAGGAAGGAACGAGAATATGCTTGAAAAGAGAATAGAAACCCTCGGATGAGTGACAAGAAATGGATGCAAAGGAATGTGTATATAGAACTGCGTGAAATTTTCATAGTGCGTGTTGTGTTCTTCTTTGAAATATGGAAGATAAATATATATTTTCTGAATATATCACATTGTAAAAACTTTGATACTAAAAGCATACCAGTTTTACAATTATTGATATGTTAAAGAACCATATCCTTGTTTTGAATGTGTGATATCACACAACCCATATATATATATATATATATGTGTGTGTGTGTGTGTGTGTGTGTGTGTGTATCCCATTAAGAGATCTTGTGTGTGTGTGTGTGTGTGTGTGCGTAAAACCCTCGTATTAAAACCATATCATTTTTGTGAATATGTTCAACTGTGAAATCCTTAATACTAAAACCATATCAGTTTTCTGATAATGTACCATTAAGACAACCTAGAATCATATTGTTGAACAATCATATTGTTAAGGAACGAGAATATGCTTGAAAAGAGAATAGAAACCCTCGGATGAGTGACAAGAAATGGATGCAAAGGAATGTGTATATAGAACTGCGTGAATTTTTCATAGTGCGTGTTGTGTTCTTCTTTGAAATATGGAAGATAAATATATATTTTCTGAATATATCACATTGTAAAAACTTTGATACTAAAAGCATACCAATTTTACAATTATTAATATGTTAAAGAACCATATCCTTGTTTTGAATGTGTGATATCACACAACCCATATATATATATATATATATATATATATCCCATTAAGAGATCATGTGTGTGTGTGTGCGTGCGTAAAACCCTCATATTAAAACCATATCATTTTTGTGAATATGTTCAACTGTGAAACTCTTAATACTAAAACCATATCAGTTTTCTGATAATGTACCATTAAGACAACCTAGAATCATATTGTTGAACAAAAATTTTTGGGATACAACTTTGGTAAAATCCTAAGTATAGAAAAAGTGTGCAACTAAGGCACATCCAGAAGTACAACACGCAGTAAGAAAAATAATAAAGAAGAGAATAAAGAGGGAGAAGAAAGCTGGAGAAAAGGAAGGATGAAATCTCGATGTTCTAAATATGGAAGGATGCACAAAAGCAGGAAGAATAGTAGGAAAAGTGAAAAATCAACATGCATGTGGAAAAGCAAGTGAAAGCAACCCAAATAGTCAGTTAACTGGAGTAGTCGTGCATTGTAATAGGGTTTTGGGGGGAACCAAGTAGGGTTTTAAGCCCTAGATTGTATGTATAAATATGTTGTGGGCTGGGAGAATAGGAGTTCCTCTATGTGGTTATTCTTGGGTAGTATTGTGGATTCAGTTCCAAACTGTCGAGAGTTCCTCACTATCGAGATCTTGATTGTTGAGTTCTCTGCTAAGTATTGTATGGTTTTGTCATGTTCTGTTGAGGAGAGAATCAATGTCTAAATGTAAGAGATGATCCACAGAGAGAGAGAGGCTTTCACTACATAGTGGCTAGGCTAGGAGAAGAGAAAGACAACTATGACATATCTTTGTAAGCGCAGTGTGCAAGCCTGAAGAAATTACCAAATGCATAATCAAGAAGTTAGTTGTTGTGGACGTAGCCCAGAATTGGGTGAACCATGTTAAATCTGGTGTTAACTTCTTTTTTTTTTTTATTGTTTATGGAATATATTTTGATGCATGTTAGAGTAGATTTATCTTATGCCTAATCATGGTACAATGGTTATGATTGTTACAATAATGAGTTATTTAGTAATTTGGAATATAATGGTAATATGAACCTGAGATCAACTAAGTAATAACATAAGAGCACTTACAGAATAACACACACATAACAGATAATCAAGAATGAATAGAATAATTGTCTTACATTCCCTCACTACTATAGAGACATGGTTCTTGCAATCCCAATAGATACCTCGGGTGAGAATTCATCTGTGCAAGAAGGTGATGCTGAAAGGGCTGGTGTATAAAGGGTTTTATTGGTCAAATATAACTCGAACCTAGGGTCTTACAAACTGCACACAACGCCAATAAATGGTTTTGTTGTGAGGACCCGAAATTTGTGATTAAGGGAATATTTGGGAGGCTAACTAAGAAAGAGATATTAAAATGGTTGGAAAGGAAGGAACGTGAATTTTCTCAACAAGAGAGTAGAAACCCTTCAATATTAAGGGAATATTTGGGAGGCTAACTAAGAAAGAGATATTAAAATGGTTGGAAAGGAAGGAACGTGAATTTTCTCAACAAGAGAGTAGAAAACCTTCAATTAGTGAAAAGAAATGGATGCAAAGGTACGTGTATACAGAATTGCATGAAATTTTCTTTGGTGAATTTCCAATTATTCTGACTTAGTGGATAGAAATATTAGTGGAGAATACTGTAAGTTACCGAACTGCAGCACCAAGGAATTGGACTCCTGAATTTGTAAGACAGTTGAATTTTGTAAGTAACCCAACTACTCGTGCAGTTTATTTTTGGTTGGATATCATGTTAGGAGGATGTATTACAAAGTTTGCAGTATATTGTACCTAATCATGCAGTGTTGCAGAAAGGGACTTTTTCAAAGGTCTGCATGGAAGGTTCATGAAATCATTGTGTACATGGATAAAGATGTTTTTTTGTGGCAAGTGCATGATGACAATGAAATATGACTTCCAAGGGGATTCACACACATAGGGGAACCAGGGGATGACAAGAGGATAGTCTAACGACGAGAGAGGAAGTAATGAATAAAGAAGGGATGGAGTGAGGATGTAGAGGACTAAAGAAGGTATACTAGAGGATGAAGATGAGTTTGGAGTATTGCATGGAGGAAGGAGGTACAAGAGGAGAAAGACTAGGACTGAGAAAGGATAGTCATGAAATGAGCTAGAGGGGAGAGAACCTTGCACAATAGTTTGAATCATAGAGATACCACATATAGGAGGAGAAAAAGAGGATTTCCATTCCAATACAGTAACAAAAGAACTGTTAAGTCCTATTGATACTGAGTCCTTTGTCGAATACATGATCCCATGTACGTCACCACAATCATATATAACAATTGAAGACTTATCAAAAACACTTATAGTTAGCAAGGGAGGACATAGTAGTAGCAATCAAAATAGTGGAAGTAGTGCATAGAGTCAGAGTTAACCAACATCACCAAGAGGAGGGACTACACAAAGAAATATGGAAGGGGTATACAACACCCTTAGACTTCTTGAGTTCTAAGTATTTGGGTCAGAGGACCCGAAACAACATTTGTTTGTTTGTGAGACAATTTCGGCCGCTAAGAACATCCAAGATGAGGCTATGAAGATTGCCCAATTGGCAACAAAATTTAAAGTTTGTACACTAGTATGGTACACGAAGTTGCAAAGTACCACACCTATAGGGTACACCATGACCTTGGCATAGATAAGGCAAGCACTGCTAAAATATTTCAAGAAACCAAATTCAGAATCACAGTACATTACATAACTGAAGGAGATTAAATAGGTGCAAACAGATCGGTATGGGATTTCGATCAATGGTTCAAGGACCTGATGGGAAGGTTGACTTTTCAGATCCTAGATCAACAACATCAAGAATGGTTTATTACAGGACTTCTACCACACATTCGCAGACCATTGATTCAAAAAAAATTGTGTCGTAGCTCGAGGCACTCGAAATTAAAATGGAATTGGAATCATCCCCTGTATGAGACAGTGGAGGAATGTCACAAGTTTAGATGTAGTTGGATGCTTTGATGATTCAACTGGAAGAACTTACAAAAGGAAAGGAGAAATGCGAACAAGTATGGTGTACCAAGTGTAGGACTGAAGGCCATCACAAGGAAAAATGATTAGCATTCACACAATATTTTGCGACTATAGCGTCAAATCCATTACTAGGAGGGGGGTATTGCGAGATATGTAAGAAATGGGGACATCATCCAACTCAATGTCCATTCTTACAAAAGTATCAAAGTACACCAAGGAACTTGTTTTTTAATTTTTTCAAGTCCGTTGGACATGAGCATAAGGATTGCCATGCATTCGACTTGCTAAGGGAGTGCACTTAGGATATGTACAAGATTCAGGAGGAGAATGTTGCAGCAGAAGGGGGTGGTCTACAATATAATAATCAAAGAGATTTCAATCTAGGGAATAGAAGAAACTTTGGTATAGGTTGAGGCAGAGGAAATTTTGGTAGGGGAGGAAGAGGAATGATAATATGTTATAATTGTAATAAACCAAGACACTTATTCTGCGACTGCTCGAATCAGTGTACAACATGCACATACTGTAGAGAACTGGATCATGCTAGAAAAGATTGTCCTCAACTAGTTGTGAAATGGTAGGCCAAAGGAAACCATAACTAGAATCAAAAGTAAAATGCATTGAAAATATCAGTTGAAAAACATAATGAAGGACCAAGAGTAGCAGTTGTTACATGCAGAGGTGTTAGAACAAGAGTTGATATGATGAGTGAAGGAAAGAAGACTGAGTAGTAGGTAAGGAATTCAGTAGGGCCTATACCAACATTTGATCCTCAACAATAAAAAGAGACATATCAGAGGGAAAGAAAAGAAGTACTCAGATAGGATTGGGGAGTATCAACATCATCTGCGCCTCCTGTAGAAGATCATGTCATTCTGGAGAAACCAATTGGAAAGGTAAGCACTCTAACAAAATTTATGAGAATTTGTGTAGAGATAATTAAAGATGAAATTGCATTGAGTACACTCTACGACATCATTGTTCAATACACATGAGGAAGGGAAACTCCAATCGCACAAAGGGTGGTGAATCGGGTATTGTGAAGGAAGAGGACGAATGAAGAATTTAGATTCAATATGTAAATTGGGGAGTATGATGTGGATAATGTTATCTTAGACTTGGGGTCTAACGTGAATGTTTTACCCAAGAAAAAATGGGAGATGATCGGAAAACCAAATCTAGTATGGTCTCATGTCTAGTTAAGGCTCACGAATCAACACAAAATAGTATTGATTGGTTGTTTGACATGAGGACATGTCAACATAGATGGGGTGCGCAATGTGGAAAACTTTGAGTTATTGAGATCATGGATGGGAGTCAACCATATCTAGCATTGATGGGATTGGAATGGGATTTTGATAACCAGACGATTATTAAATTGAAGAGGAGGGAGATGATATTTGAAGTTGGAGATTTGAAAGTCACTGCACCCTTGCACCCATCAGAAGGAAAGAGATACCTAGAGCTAGCAAGAGGAAATGGCATTGGCAACTTATGTAACATGACTACGTGGATGGATGATTATGTCAACCCTACTACAGATGGTGTGCTAAGTTGTAGAAGTATTAGTTCACGTGCATCAGACTCAGAGGAAGGTCTAGAGCATTGGAAATAGAGAATGCATGAAGTCTCAACTAGATGATGTGCATGCATAGCCTGATCCTTGTGTTGGATTGGAAAATAGATATGTGATCCACCCAGGTACGATGGATTAACTAATATAAGTTTGTTTGTGAATGCATTTGAATTGGAGGCACCTGAACAACAAAGGTTATTAGCACTATATGTTTTCCTAAAGGCAACTCCATCCAAATGGTTGGCTGCACACAAGGAAGGAATGGAAGACTGACCACAATGTAGAAGGATAATGAAAGTAAGGTTCATGAAAGAGGGATAAAATATTGCAAAAATGTATACAGGACATAGTGATCTAGCAGGTCATGTAGAGTAGTGTAGGAATTTATGCAGTTTGTTACCAGAAAAAAATGGATGCACAAATTTATACATACCCTGGACACAATTCCAAAGAACTGGTATTTGGAATTGGAAATGCACAGAAAGACAAAAAAATGGGAAGAGTTGACTCAGAGGTTCAAAGTCACGTTTACATTTGAACATGAATCTCCAACAATAGATGCAATACAGGCTATTTGAACTAAGATTTTATCAGAGGAAGGGTCAATGAAGGTAGTACCACTATGAAGTGCACACATAGCCAACATAATTGTTCATGAGTATTGGAGTGCTATAATGTGGCTAAGGAATAATATGATGAAGAAGATCCTAGGAATGTCCAAGTACTTGAAAAAAAAGGAGAACAAGCAATATAAGGGCCAAAGATTGAGTCTGTCTCATACACACAGCCTACAAAGACACGAAAGATAAATATTGGGATGACATAGAATTCAAAGTTATCACGGATAGGATATTACTGGAGTGATGAAACAGTCGAGAAGATTGCAGACTTGTTGCACAAATATCAAGACCTGTTCCCAATGAATTTTTTAGAGATGAAGGGGATAGCAAGGGACTTAGATGAGATGAATATTCTGTTGAAACTTGATGCTAAGCCAGTACGACATCGAACTTATAGGTTAAATATAAAGTACAAATTTAAGATGAAAGACGAAATAGACAGGATGTTGGACGCAAGACTTATTCAACCTATAGAGGAATTAGAGTGGATCAGTCCAATGGTAGTGTAGGACAATAATATAGGAGGAATCAAGATCTACGTGGATCTGAGGAAACTAAGTGACTTGTGTTTACATGACCCATTCCCAACACCATTCACAGATGAGGTACTAGAGAACGTAGGGGGGGAAATAAACTTATTATTTTACAGATGGATTTTTAGGGTACCATTAGATAAAAATTGTGTAGGAGGACTGACACAAAACTACTTTTGTGACAGAGTGGGGGAGTTATCAGTATACAGTAATTCCCTTTGGACTGAAGAATTCCCCTGCAGTATTTTCCAAAGTTGCGATGTTTTTGTTTGAGAATATAGTCACAAGGTTTGGATGTTCGTGCATATTACTGAGTGATCAATGAACAAATTTTATGAATAAGACAATTACAACACTGAATGAGGAGTTCCAAATTATTCATCAGAAGAGTACTCTGTATCATCCTCATGGTAATGGAACAGTGGAATATTTCAATAAAATCTTGGACAATTCCTTGACAAAATTTGCAACGTAGGGAGAGACGATTGGTACATAAGAGTTCTTATAGTGTTATGGGCTTACAGGACTACAAGAAAAAAGTTGACAGGACATACACCCTTTAGGTTGGTCTATGGGAAATAAGCAGTGATGCCAATGGAGTTTATTCTACCTATCCTACACATTGTAACGATCACTGATCTAGTGGACTTTGGCACAATAGAGGAGAGATTGGCACAATTAGTATAGCTTGAGGAAGATCGGTTTGTCGTAGGTTTCCATCAACAAGCCTAGAAGGAAAGAGAGAAGTCATGGCATGATTGACACATTAAACAAAAAAAGTTTCAAGTAGGATATTTGGTATTACTCTATGACAACAATTTCATGCAACATTCAGGAAATTTTAGAATGCACTGGTTAGGACCTTATGTGATTCATCATGTAATAAAGACAGGTGATGCACAGTTGGAAACCATGAATGGAGAAGTCTTTGGAGGAATGGTGAATGGAAGTCAGTTGAAACTCTATAGAGACAACTGATAGTCTGCACAATAATTTGGGTTATGCTAGACCACATGTATCATAGTAGTTGTATTATAGTAGGAAGGAAAAACATCGAAAAACAAATAAAAAGTAGAAAAAGGAAGAAAAACAAAAGAAAAAAATTATAGAGTACTAAGGAAGAAGAACTTGTCAGAAGGAATGGTTATCGTGCATCAGGATCGAACTACGCCAATTCAGGAAACAATACACAGAAGAAAAATATTGTGAAGCAAATAGATGAAAAATAAAGAACTATTATGCAGTTTGGCACTGACAAGACCATTGGAAGCATTAAAGAACAGGAATGGCGATGATAATATGGGAATGACATATCATAAAGATGTCGTATAATATTAAATGGTAAAATCCTTTGGAAATCACGACAAATTGGAAGTACAATGGAAAAATCACACGACAGATTTGGTAATGAAGATGCATTTATTTAACCATTCTTCAACCCCGTTGGCAGATTGGACAAGTTAGTTAAGGCATGATGAGACATTCATAGTTGGAAAGAAGGAACAAAAACAATGGAAGGTCTCTAAGCGTAAGTCATTTTTGCATGCAAGAAAGATTGAACCAAAAAAAAACAAAGTGAACCCAAGTTATTTAAAGCCGAGCTACAACTACCAGAGAACAACCACAAATATAGTAAAGAAATCGGTCATAGAAAACAATGGCCCCACCAAAAGTTGGAGCGTCATCAACAGCAGCGTGAAAAATAGTAAAAACTCTTGGTAGTTACACCAGAGGTTGAGGAAGTACCCAAAGCTTCAGATTCGGTTTCACAAGAAAGCTTCCATAGAGATTATATTCCACCAAATAAATACGATGCGAGACCAATCAATGTATCAACAAATGGGAAATACATGCTAGAAACATCACTAGTTCCACCTGGTGTAAGCATTGAAGGAGATATGCTCGGAAAGGTTGTTGACCTCAAGTTCATGGATCATGACATTACTGATGAGTGAAAATTCCCAGAGATGGATAGGGAAAAATATGTATGCTCTAAGAGTGTACCAGGCACAACAACGATAGTGTTGGAGACACAAGTGTGGGAAATAGGGTTGGAGAAGTCGGGCATGCTAAACTTGATGGATATCCCACACTTCTAATGCAGTCTAGAAATTAATGCTTGTGTGAAGGTACTACTTAGATGCATCCATGGGGGGAAATTATGGATTGACCTCCCAGTGTCAATTGATACCATGTTGATTTCGCGAATTGGGCTCGCAAAATCGGGGGAGGATCTGACCATTTTTTTCAACAATACAGGAGAGAGATCCCTCTCAGAATCAATGAAGGAAAAGTTCTATACTTTCAGGGGGGAAAGGGAATTAGATGTTAAAAAAATCAATTATGACAATGATATATTTGCAATGCAGATCTTGGCTTGCAAGTTGTTACACAAATGTAGGAAGGATGAAGTACCGGTTGCAATAATTGCAGCTACAGAAAAACATGTTAGAGGTGTTCAAATGAACCGGGCCACCCTTTGGGTGAACCAATTTTTGCAAGGTTGTATTGATTCCCATGAAAAGGGCACATAATTTCAATGTGCATGGTTGTTGATTTTGATTGCGTGGTCAGATGACAGGAACCAGGATACTGCCAACACATGCAAACAATTGGTAGAAATAATAGAGCCGCTCGGTATGCCAAATTGTGGAATACAGAGATTAAGAGAAGACAACATGACAACAATGCCACATTTTTTATATACCTGGAAAATATCAAGTATCTAATCGAACAAACACCACACATATCAACCGAGACAATGGAAACATAGAAGGATATCAAGTGTTTCAAAGAAGACATGCACCATATGTATGTGCAAGAAAGGAAGGACCCAGTGATCCAGTGGTTTCCAACCAATTATAGGTTGACATCGGAAGATGTATGCCAAATTGTGAATGAATGGGAAGAGGGGTGGAAAACCCCAGCAGAGAAAATGAGGCACCCAGAAGATGAATAAGAGTAAGATAAGAGCGATGAAGAACCAAATAAGGAGCAAGGGAATGATAAAAAAATGGCCCAGGAGATATGCCCAACTCATCCACAACAAAAGTTCAATATATAGTTCCCACAACAGGAGTCAAATAAAAGGATAAGGGGAAGAAACCATAAGGAGGGGCGTGTAAGAAGACTAAAGCACACAAGGAACCCCCCATGTATGCTTTAACCAATGATTATATGGACCACATAGGCTACCAAGTATGGGACATCATGGAGGAAATCATGGAGGAGGCAACTAGGAAGCAAGAAGATCAACAATAGAGACTGCATGATTAGTTGGAAACACTCCAACAAATCTTAGAGACAACTAGCATAACAAGAGAACACAAGACCGAGGGAGGAACATCCATAATTCCAGGAAAGGAAGTAGAGAGTGCACATCCGGTCTTAACCCAGTTCACAATCGCTCATAAAACACTCCAAATTGATATGGAAGCACTTGAATTTCCAACGTCTAAATTAAAAGAACAAGTGAATGCGCTAGGAAACCTTAACATAGTGGTATCGAGGTTGTCGATACAAAGATTAAAATACTTGTAGATAGTTTTATTGAAAGAGATTAAGAGTCGAGGAGATGAAGTACAATAGGAGATGACAAAAATGATGGATGAAAGGGCTCAACTGTAGCAACAATATGACATTGTGCTCCAATAGAAGAAGGAAGTTGAAGGCCGAGTGGAGGAATTAATGAAGGACAAAATGAGGCCGAGGAAAGGGTAAATAAAGTCATCCAGGAAAAGGATGAAGCTAAAACTATAGTGTAGAAAACAAAACCAGTCGTACATAAATTATACAAGTCAATTCCATAAGTCCCGATAGTAGTCGAGACTACTATGGAAGAAAAAGTACTGAAGATTGGAGAAGTCATCAAGGAATTCCAAGAAACTATTGAGGATATACAGTTGAGAAGCATTCTAGGCATGCCACTAGAAGTCAGAGAAGGAAGAGAGATAATGGTGATGACAACAGTCGCTAACATTAACAAGATAGAAGAAGAGTGTGCCAAACTCTGTGAGGAGAGCGCGTAGATTTGGATAGACTTAGTGGAAGATACTGAGATGAAGGTTGTATAGGCCAAGTTAAGAGAAGCATAGGAAACATACCAATAAGCTTCAGATAAAATAACTACACTTCCACCAACGGAATGTATGACAACAATTTTGGCTCAGAGGAAGTCATAAGTATAAGTGGAGAAGATGAGGGATCAACAGAATATCCTTCAATAACACCTATGACCAATGCAAGAATAAGAAGTGAGGGTAATATGTGAGATATCCACTGCATGGGGAAAGTTAAAGCAAGCAGCTTATGAATCAGAAGAGAAACTTACAACCTTGACTATGCATGGGGGCCAAAGATATTGCAGAAACATAGGCAGTGATACTAAAAGAAGTAGAGGTAGAAAAGGAAACCTCCCAAAAGTTCATTGAGTCATGGAGGATCAGGAAACAAGCTTGAGTGGCTCAATACAAGCCACATGTGAGTGTTGGGGGCTTGTTGGACATGTAGTTTTGCAATACAATTTTGGTAAAATACTAAGTATAGAAAAAGTATCCAGCTGAGGCGCATCCAAAAGTACAGTGCGCAGTAAGAGGAATAAAGCAGAGAAAATAATAAAGAATAGAAGAAAGCAGGAGAAGAAAATGGGAGAAAAGGAAGGATGAAAACTCGATGCTCTAAATATGGAAGGACACACAAAACCAGGAAGAACAACAGACGGAGTGAAAAATTAGCATGCAGGTGGAAAAGCAAGTGAAAGAATCCTGAACAACCAGTTAACTTGAGTAGTCGTGCATTATAATAGGGTTTCGGGGGGGACCAAGTAGGGTTTTGAGCCCTAGATTTTATGTAAAAATATGTAATGGGTTGGGATAATAGGGGTTCCTTCATTTGGTTATTCTTGCGAAGTATTGTGGAGTTTGTTCCAAACTTCCTAGAGTTCCTCACTATTGGGTTCCTGAGTGTTGAATTCTTTTCTAAGTATTGTATGGTTTTGTCTTGTTCGGATGAAGCAAGAAATTGATGTCTAAATGTAAGAGATGATACAAAGAGAGGAGGCTTTCACTATAGAGTGGCTAAGCTAGGAGAAGAGAAAGATAACTATGGCATATCTTTGTAAGCGCAGTACGCAATCCTAAAGAAATTACCAAACACATAATAAAGAAGCCATTCATTGTGGACGTAGCCCATAATTGGGTTAACCACATTAAATCTGGTGTTAGTTGTATTTTGTGTGATTTTTTATGGAATCTATTTTGATGCATATTAGAGTATATTTATCTTATGCGTAATCATGGTACAATGTTTATGATTGTTACAGTAATGCGTTATGCAATAATCTATAATATAATCGTAATATGAACCTGAGATCCACTAAGTAATAGAATAAGAGCACTTACGGAATAACATGCACAGAAAAATAATAAAGAATGAATAGAATAATCGCCTCTCATTCCCTCACTACTGTAGAAATCCAGTTCTTGCAGTCCCAAATGTGTTAACTATATTTTGTGTGATTGTTTATGGAATATGTTTTGATGCATATTAGAGTAGATTTATCTTATGTGTAATCATGGTACAATGGTTATGACTGTTAAATTAATGATTTATGAAGTAATCTAGAATATAATGGTAATATGAACCTGAGATCCACTAAGTAATAGAATAAGAGCACTTACAGAATAATGTGCACAGAATAGATAATCAATAATGAATAGAATAATTTCCTCTCATTCCCTCACTACTGCGGAAACCTGGTTCTTGCAGTCCCAATATATACCTTGGGTGAGAATTCATCTGGGAAAGAAGGTGATGTTGAAAGGGTTGGTGTCTGAAGGTTTTTTTTGGTCAAAGATAACTCAAACATAGGGTCTTACAAACCACGCGCAGTGCCAACATTCATCGTTGACATATGTCACCTACACTTACATGATTACCTTATTGTTCAATTACATTATCACCAGGATTTTTTTGAACCAAATATCCCATCCAATGAATGGTTCTCCACTTGAATTTCTAAGTTGTAACACTTTAACTAGTTAATCCATGAAGAATTAGAGGCTTGGTAAGTTGTGTTGTCCTTTTAATTTTTCCTTAACTTCTCATGACATCTATGAGAATGAAACTCCTTGTGGGAACTACCATGAACTTATGGTCGAAGCCACATACAAATAAATTACCCATTGTGTCACATACAAATAATTTCTCTTGGATAACACCATGTGAATGCCTCTGGCATATTGATCATTCAATTAGAGGATGATTCAAAATCTTAGATTTTCGAACCTTTCAACAAATTTTTATGCCTTCAAATATTGATCTAACTTGAGATGCACATTGAAAGTGTGTCATATACCTATGTTAATGTTTCATTCCTCAAAAATAACCACATAGACACCTTTGGTTTAATATTATTCTTAATATTCCATAAATCCTTCCACCACCAAGCATCCTCTTTTTGGCAAGTTCTATAATTCACCAAAAAGGAAGAGAAAAACAAATAGTTGATCCAATAAATTTAATAATTTACTCATCATTCTCTTCATCAACACCAACATTCAAAGCATTCAACCGAGTAATTGGTTTTTCCTTTATCTCTTCATAGGTTAGTTTCATTATCAATTATTGCTTTTACAATTTAGGGGCATGTTTATCAATGTGTTTGATTAGCGGGTCTGCTCGAATGGCACTACACACTTTATTATACAATTGTTCAAAGTTTTAGGATCTATACCTATCTTAATATACTAAGAAAACTGGGATTGGCACTTTGGAATTTCAATATGAATAGCCACCAGATTAAGAATGACATTTTTTTTATTGTTTTGGTTTGTACAATACAAGCATCTTCTTTAGTCACTTGGGAGGAAATGTGTTTCTATGAAGAGTCATTTTCCACCATGCCTTTTCATTGCTCAACACTATCCTATAGATCTATGTTATTGTGGTATAATAGAGATTAACTACCTTTATCATGGGAAAATGCTAATTTTATAATGGTCAAATTGTGATGCCTTTTTAGTCTCACCACTGTCAACATGATGGAACATCATTAAACTTGGTCAACAAACTTAATTTTAATGCTCTATGCCCATAAAAGTTTGAACTCGGGTCATTAACATGGAAACATTCCTTTTCAACCTATATACAACAACCCGATGGATATGCATGCACTTAAACTTTGTATTTAATGGAATTTCTTCTTAGGATGTGGAATAAATACAATCTTTTATATGATGTATTAAAATATTGTCAATTGATGTATTAAAATATTGTTATGATAAAATAATGCTTCTATCTCTTCAAGCATTCTATCTCTTCATAGGTTAGTTTCATTGTCAAGTAATGCTTATACACTTTAGGGACATGTTTCTCAGTGTGTATGGATGAAAAGGCTATTTGAATGACATCATGCACTTTCTTACAAAACTCTTAATTGTTTCAATTTCTATACCTTTCTTAATATATTAAGAAAACTGGGATTTCCACTCTAGAATTCAATATGAATAGCCACCAAATGAAGAATGGAATTGGTTTGATGTAAATTAAAATATTCTAATTTGATTAGCATAATTTTCTTGTGACACATACAATTGTCACTTTTCATACATTTGTAGCTTGGTACACATATATAATATATATGGATCGAGAGGAGTCATTACAATGTGAGCCTCCAATTATACCTCAAAAAACTTTAGGCAATCCAATGAAAGAAATAGAGAGACCCCTAGTTCGACAGGGACCCATATCTCATCAGGGATCCTTGGTTCAACAGAGAACCCTAGTCAGGAAGGGGAAACTAGTGAAGAAAGGGAGTTCAATCAAACAAGGAGATCTAGTTAGTCTCAAATAATGTCAAATTCATATAGATCTAGTCAAGCATCATGAGAGATAGCACAATCATCTACAAGTGATACAACAGGTGATCCATTACAAGTGATACAATCAGGAAAGATTGAACAAACATTCCACCCTCTCGACCAATGTACAACCATAGTCACATCAACAATGTATGACTAGTAAATTGCTTTTACTTTTGTATTTTTTTATATAAACTCAAGTGCATATGTACATGTTTTTGTGCAGTGTCATAACTATATGAAAATGTTTCTAAATGTGTAGAGGATTGGGACAATGTTGGGGGAAATAATGAAGCAGAGGGTGAATATCAAGCGAAGGGTGAGGTTGAAGGTGAATCAAAGGTGCATTTTCATCAAAATTAATATTACACCCATATTACCACCTATCCCTTAGATATTGGCAAGGAGCTTCCTTGGGAAGGAACTATTGAAGAACTGACCCTTCAACGTTGCACATCCTACCATGCAAAGTTGAAGAATGATCTCGAGCAAATGGATCTCCCTATTGAGAGCATACAAATCTTGGAGGTTGTTTTGCATTATTTTGGAAACTTAATTGATGTATATAAGAACCTTCGAACAAAAACCAATACTTTCATTGATTTGATGAGGAGATGCAAGCAAGCGGTGACAGGTCCTGATAAATGGATCGAAATAGAGAAAAGGGTATCAAAAGCGAAAGCAAAATCATATTTTAATTTTAAGAAAGGACCAAAGCGACCAATGTTGAAGGTGCACTATTTCAAGCACCCTAACATCAATATCCATATTTATGATCATTTTTTGCAGCATATGGAATATTTCCATGGAATTATGAGGTGCCATACTATTTTATGAGATTTATTTATGTGGATGTTTTTGAGAATATGCACCCATATTATACCGACCTACCATCCAAGTATTATGGTGTTTGGAAAGGTAAAAAAGTATAATCGGAGATGTGCATTTCGATATCCATCATTGCCTATACCTCCACCACCCTTGGTATCTCGTCCACCAAGGGTGGTTGCTTTACCTTCGGAGATGGAGGCCACTTCACAAATTGGCAAGGACGTGATGGATGCAATTGAAGATAATATAAATTCATCTCTTATTGTTATTGATGTTGGTTTGAACGAGTAGAGAGTGTGATCCAGTGGCGGTGAAAGATTTTTTATAAGACAAATGATGAGATAGACTGCATGAGCCTCGAAGAGGTACGGGCTTATGAAAATTTTTGTCGTTGTTGTTGGAAAGACTTAATTGGGCATGAGAAAGAGGGAATTCGATCTGTATGTATTACAAGCAAGTAAAATGTTTCATGCATTCGATGATAATTATTTTGTTATTTGATTCACTTCATCTCAAATTTTGAATTAACACAAAATGTTTATGTTCATTAATTGCAGTTCACTCATATGATAAATGATTCAACATCAGATTTTGAACTAGGTTCATTTGGAATGGGATATTTTGCAAAGGTTGGGAATTCATAGGTATAATTGAATGTTTAAAAAAAATTTAGTTATGAAAACTACAATGTCATTTCAAATTTTAATTTAAAAACAAAATGTCTTACAATTCAAATTTTCAAATCTCGGGATGGCAGGGTTAGTCTCATGTCTCAAGGGAGTTTGGGTATGGGGAAACCCTCTTGCATATTGGGAGATGTTTTGGTTGGTAGCTCACAAGTATTGCATGTTTCAAAGTTTAAAATTATGATTTCAAGTGTCAATCATTTAATCTTAATTCATTAAATTATTTTAAAATGTCCTATATGTACTCACACACACATATATATAAATATGTATTATAGGTGAACCAAGAGGGAATAATTTATAATGAATAAATTAGTATAGAGTTTGAAATTCTTTATTGTGTTAAGAAATTATATACTTGGGAAGTGTTCATGAAATTCATAGAAAGTATCTTATAATATACTATTGAAGTTGTATGGGTGTTTTGTAAGCTATAATTATTTTTCTGATTGAAATCATCATGAGGTTGGAAGTAATAGTTGTTGCTAGAATTGCATAGCTTGGAAAGGCTAGTCTTGTAGTATTGGTGCCTTTTTAATTAGAATCATCAAGGGGTTGGAAGTAATAGGTGATGAGCCTTGAGTTAGAAATGTGAGGAGATATGTCTTTGTGAGTTTTTTATTGGAAGTGAATAATATCAAAAAGGAGTAGGAGA
>ML810797.1:98839-114326 GCA_009831015.1 Picea engelmannii | reverse complement strand
AGAAGGAAAGAGAGAAGTCATGGCATGATTGACACATTAAACAAAAAAAGTTTCAAGTAGGATATTTGGTATTACTCTATGACAACAATTTCATGCAACATTCAGGAAATTTTAGAATGCACTGGTTAGGACCTTATGTGATTCATCATGTAATAAAGACAGGTGATGCACAGTTGGAAACCATGAATGGAGAAGTCTTTGGAGGAATGGTGAATGGAAGTCAGTTGAAACTCTATAGAGACAACTGATAGTCTGCACAATAATTTGGGTTATGCTAGACCACATGTATCATAGTAGTTGTATTATAGTAGGAAGGAAAAACATCGAAAAACAAATAAAAAGTAGAAAAAGGAAGAAAAACAAAAGAAAAAAATTATAGAGTACTAAGGAAGAAGAACTTGTCAGAAGGAATGGTTATCGTGCATCAGGATCGAACTACGCCAATTCAGGAAACAATACACAGAAGAAAAATATTGTGAAGCAAATAGATGAAAAATAAAGAACTATTATGCAGTTTGGCACTGACAAGACCATTGGAAGCATTAAAGAACAGGAATGGCGATGATAATATGGGAATGACATATCATAAAGATGTCGTATAATATTAAATGGTAAAATCCTTTGGAAATCACGACAAATTGGAAGTACAATGGAAAAATCACACGACAGATTTGGTAATGAAGATGCATTTATTTAACCATTCTTCAACCCCGTTGGCAGATTGGACAAGTTAGTTAAGGCATGATGAGACATTCATAGTTGGAAAGAAGGAACAAAAACAATGGAAGGTCTCTAAGCGTAAGTCATTTTTGCATGCAAGAAAGATTGAACCAAAAAAAAACAAAGTGAACCCAAGTTATTTAAAGCCGAGCTACAACTACCAGAGAACAACCACAAATATAGTAAAGAAATCGGTCATAGAAAACAATGGCCCCACCAAAAGTTGGAGCGTCATCAACAGCAGCGTGAAAAATAGTAAAAACTCTTGGTAGTTACACCAGAGGTTGAGGAAGTACCCAAAGCTTCAGATTCGGTTTCACAAGAAAGCTTCCATAGAGATTATATTCCACCAAATAAATACGATGCGAGACCAATCAATGTATCAACAAATGGGAAATACATGCTAGAAACATCACTAGTTCCACCTGGTGTAAGCATTGAAGGAGATATGCTCGGAAAGGTTGTTGACCTCAAGTTCATGGATCATGACATTACTGATGAGTGAAAATTCCCAGAGATGGATAGGGAAAAATATGTATGCTCTAAGAGTGTACCAGGCACAACAACGATAGTGTTGGAGACACAAGTGTGGGAAATAGGGTTGGAGAAGTCGGGCATGCTAAACTTGATGGATATCCCACACTTCTAATGCAGTCTAGAAATTAATGCTTGTGTGAAGGTACTACTTAGATGCATCCATGGGGGGAAATTATGGATTGACCTCCCAGTGTCAATTGATACCATGTTGATTTCGCGAATTGGGCTCGCAAAATCGGGGGAGGATCTGACCATTTTTTTCAACAATACAGGAGAGAGATCCCTCTCAGAATCAATGAAGGAAAAGTTCTATACTTTCAGGGGGGAAAGGGAATTAGATGTTAAAAAAATCAATTATGACAATGATATATTTGCAATGCAGATCTTGGCTTGCAAGTTGTTACACAAATGTAGGAAGGATGAAGTACCGGTTGCAATAATTGCAGCTACAGAAAAACATGTTAGAGGTGTTCAAATGAACCGGGCCACCCTTTGGGTGAACCAATTTTTGCAAGGTTGTATTGATTCCCATGAAAAGGGCACATAATTTCAATGTGCATGGTTGTTGATTTTGATTGCGTGGTCAGATGACAGGAACCAGGATACTGCCAACACATGCAAACAATTGGTAGAAATAATAGAGCCGCTCGGTATGCCAAATTGTGGAATACAGAGATTAAGAGAAGACAACATGACAACAATGCCACATTTTTTATATACCTGGAAAATATCAAGTATCTAATCGAACAAACACCACACATATCAACCGAGACAATGGAAACATAGAAGGATATCAAGTGTTTCAAAGAAGACATGCACCATATGTATGTGCAAGAAAGGAAGGACCCAGTGATCCAGTGGTTTCCAACCAATTATAGGTTGACATCGGAAGATGTATGCCAAATTGTGAATGAATGGGAAGAGGGGTGGAAAACCCCAGCAGAGAAAATGAGGCACCCAGAAGATGAATAAGAGTAAGATAAGAGCGATGAAGAACCAAATAAGGAGCAAGGGAATGATAAAAAAATGGCCCAGGAGATATGCCCAACTCATCCACAACAAAAGTTCAATATATAGTTCCCACAACAGGAGTCAAATAAAAGGATAAGGGGAAGAAACCATAAGGAGGGGCGTGTAAGAAGACTAAAGCACACAAGGAACCCCCCATGTATGCTTTAACCAATGATTATATGGACCACATAGGCTACCAAGTATGGGACATCATGGAGGAAATCATGGAGGAGGCAACTAGGAAGCAAGAAGATCAACAATAGAGACTGCATGATTAGTTGGAAACACTCCAACAAATCTTAGAGACAACTAGCATAACAAGAGAACACAAGACCGAGGGAGGAACATCCATAATTCCAGGAAAGGAAGTAGAGAGTGCACATCCGGTCTTAACCCAGTTCACAATCGCTCATAAAACACTCCAAATTGATATGGAAGCACTTGAATTTCCAACGTCTAAATTAAAAGAACAAGTGAATGCGCTAGGAAACCTTAACATAGTGGTATCGAGGTTGTCGATACAAAGATTAAAATACTTGTAGATAGTTTTATTGAAAGAGATTAAGAGTCGAGGAGATGAAGTACAATAGGAGATGACAAAAATGATGGATGAAAGGGCTCAACTGTAGCAACAATATGACATTGTGCTCCAATAGAAGAAGGAAGTTGAAGGCCGAGTGGAGGAATTAATGAAGGACAAAATGAGGCCGAGGAAAGGGTAAATAAAGTCATCCAGGAAAAGGATGAAGCTAAAACTATAGTGTAGAAAACAAAACCAGTCGTACATAAATTATACAAGTCAATTCCATAAGTCCCGATAGTAGTCGAGACTACTATGGAAGAAAAAGTACTGAAGATTGGAGAAGTCATCAAGGAATTCCAAGAAACTATTGAGGATATACAGTTGAGAAGCATTCTAGGCATGCCACTAGAAGTCAGAGAAGGAAGAGAGATAATGGTGATGACAACAGTCGCTAACATTAACAAGATAGAAGAAGAGTGTGCCAAACTCTGTGAGGAGAGCGCGTAGATTTGGATAGACTTAGTGGAAGATACTGAGATGAAGGTTGTATAGGCCAAGTTAAGAGAAGCATAGGAAACATACCAATAAGCTTCAGATAAAATAACTACACTTCCACCAACGGAATGTATGACAACAATTTTGGCTCAGAGGAAGTCATAAGTATAAGTGGAGAAGATGAGGGATCAACAGAATATCCTTCAATAACACCTATGACCAATGCAAGAATAAGAAGTGAGGGTAATATGTGAGATATCCACTGCATGGGGAAAGTTAAAGCAAGCAGCTTATGAATCAGAAGAGAAACTTACAACCTTGACTATGCATGGGGGCCAAAGATATTGCAGAAACATAGGCAGTGATACTAAAAGAAGTAGAGGTAGAAAAGGAAACCTCCCAAAAGTTCATTGAGTCATGGAGGATCAGGAAACAAGCTTGAGTGGCTCAATACAAGCCACATGTGAGTGTTGGGGGCTTGTTGGACATGTAGTTTTGCAATACAATTTTGGTAAAATACTAAGTATAGAAAAAGTATCCAGCTGAGGCGCATCCAAAAGTACAGTGCGCAGTAAGAGGAATAAAGCAGAGAAAATAATAAAGAATAGAAGAAAGCAGGAGAAGAAAATGGGAGAAAAGGAAGGATGAAAACTCGATGCTCTAAATATGGAAGGACACACAAAACCAGGAAGAACAACAGACGGAGTGAAAAATTAGCATGCAGGTGGAAAAGCAAGTGAAAGAATCCTGAACAACCAGTTAACTTGAGTAGTCGTGCATTATAATAGGGTTTCGGGGGGGACCAAGTAGGGTTTTGAGCCCTAGATTTTATGTAAAAATATGTAATGGGTTGGGATAATAGGGGTTCCTTCATTTGGTTATTCTTGCGAAGTATTGTGGAGTTTGTTCCAAACTTCCTAGAGTTCCTCACTATTGGGTTCCTGAGTGTTGAATTCTTTTCTAAGTATTGTATGGTTTTGTCTTGTTCGGATGAAGCAAGAAATTGATGTCTAAATGTAAGAGATGATACAAAGAGAGGAGGCTTTCACTATAGAGTGGCTAAGCTAGGAGAAGAGAAAGATAACTATGGCATATCTTTGTAAGCGCAGTACGCAATCCTAAAGAAATTACCAAACACATAATAAAGAAGCCATTCATTGTGGACGTAGCCCATAATTGGGTTAACCACATTAAATCTGGTGTTAGTTGTATTTTGTGTGATTTTTTATGGAATCTATTTTGATGCATATTAGAGTATATTTATCTTATGCGTAATCATGGTACAATGTTTATGATTGTTACAGTAATGCGTTATGCAATAATCTATAATATAATCGTAATATGAACCTGAGATCCACTAAGTAATAGAATAAGAGCACTTACGGAATAACATGCACAGAAAAATAATAAAGAATGAATAGAATAATCGCCTCTCATTCCCTCACTACTGTAGAAATCCAGTTCTTGCAGTCCCAAATGTGTTAACTATATTTTGTGTGATTGTTTATGGAATATGTTTTGATGCATATTAGAGTAGATTTATCTTATGTGTAATCATGGTACAATGGTTATGACTGTTAAATTAATGATTTATGAAGTAATCTAGAATATAATGGTAATATGAACCTGAGATCCACTAAGTAATAGAATAAGAGCACTTACAGAATAATGTGCACAGAATAGATAATCAATAATGAATAGAATAATTTCCTCTCATTCCCTCACTACTGCGGAAACCTGGTTCTTGCAGTCCCAATATATACCTTGGGTGAGAATTCATCTGGGAAAGAAGGTGATGTTGAAAGGGTTGGTGTCTGAAGGTTTTTTTTGGTCAAAGATAACTCAAACATAGGGTCTTACAAACCACGCGCAGTGCCAACATTCATCGTTGACATATGTCACCTACACTTACATGATTACCTTATTGTTCAATTACATTATCACCAGGATTTTTTTGAACCAAATATCCCATCCAATGAATGGTTCTCCACTTGAATTTCTAAGTTGTAACACTTTAACTAGTTAATCCATGAAGAATTAGAGGCTTGGTAAGTTGTGTTGTCCTTTTAATTTTTCCTTAACTTCTCATGACATCTATGAGAATGAAACTCCTTGTGGGAACTACCATGAACTTATGGTCGAAGCCACATACAAATAAATTACCCATTGTGTCACATACAAATAATTTCTCTTGGATAACACCATGTGAATGCCTCTGGCATATTGATCATTCAATTAGAGGATGATTCAAAATCTTAGATTTTCGAACCTTTCAACAAATTTTTATGCCTTCAAATATTGATCTAACTTGAGATGCACATTGAAAGTGTGTCATATACCTATGTTAATGTTTCATTCCTCAAAAATAACCACATAGACACCTTTGGTTTAATATTATTCTTAATATTCCATAAATCCTTCCACCACCAAGCATCCTCTTTTTGGCAAGTTCTATAATTCACCAAAAAGGAAGAGAAAAACAAATAGTTGATCCAATAAATTTAATAATTTACTCATCATTCTCTTCATCAACACCAACATTCAAAGCATTCAACCGAGTAATTGGTTTTTCCTTTATCTCTTCATAGGTTAGTTTCATTATCAATTATTGCTTTTACAATTTAGGGGCATGTTTATCAATGTGTTTGATTAGCGGGTCTGCTCGAATGGCACTACACACTTTATTATACAATTGTTCAAAGTTTTAGGATCTATACCTATCTTAATATACTAAGAAAACTGGGATTGGCACTTTGGAATTTCAATATGAATAGCCACCAGATTAAGAATGACATTTTTTTTATTGTTTTGGTTTGTACAATACAAGCATCTTCTTTAGTCACTTGGGAGGAAATGTGTTTCTATGAAGAGTCATTTTCCACCATGCCTTTTCATTGCTCAACACTATCCTATAGATCTATGTTATTGTGGTATAATAGAGATTAACTACCTTTATCATGGGAAAATGCTAATTTTATAATGGTCAAATTGTGATGCCTTTTTAGTCTCACCACTGTCAACATGATGGAACATCATTAAACTTGGTCAACAAACTTAATTTTAATGCTCTATGCCCATAAAAGTTTGAACTCGGGTCATTAACATGGAAACATTCCTTTTCAACCTATATACAACAACCCGATGGATATGCATGCACTTAAACTTTGTATTTAATGGAATTTCTTCTTAGGATGTGGAATAAATACAATCTTTTATATGATGTATTAAAATATTGTCAATTGATGTATTAAAATATTGTTATGATAAAATAATGCTTCTATCTCTTCAAGCATTCTATCTCTTCATAGGTTAGTTTCATTGTCAAGTAATGCTTATACACTTTAGGGACATGTTTCTCAGTGTGTATGGATGAAAAGGCTATTTGAATGACATCATGCACTTTCTTACAAAACTCTTAATTGTTTCAATTTCTATACCTTTCTTAATATATTAAGAAAACTGGGATTTCCACTCTAGAATTCAATATGAATAGCCACCAAATGAAGAATGGAATTGGTTTGATGTAAATTAAAATATTCTAATTTGATTAGCATAATTTTCTTGTGACACATACAATTGTCACTTTTCATACATTTGTAGCTTGGTACACATATATAATATATATGGATCGAGAGGAGTCATTACAATGTGAGCCTCCAATTATACCTCAAAAAACTTTAGGCAATCCAATGAAAGAAATAGAGAGACCCCTAGTTCGACAGGGACCCATATCTCATCAGGGATCCTTGGTTCAACAGAGAACCCTAGTCAGGAAGGGGAAACTAGTGAAGAAAGGGAGTTCAATCAAACAAGGAGATCTAGTTAGTCTCAAATAATGTCAAATTCATATAGATCTAGTCAAGCATCATGAGAGATAGCACAATCATCTACAAGTGATACAACAGGTGATCCATTACAAGTGATACAATCAGGAAAGATTGAACAAACATTCCACCCTCTCGACCAATGTACAACCATAGTCACATCAACAATGTATGACTAGTAAATTGCTTTTACTTTTGTATTTTTTTATATAAACTCAAGTGCATATGTACATGTTTTTGTGCAGTGTCATAACTATATGAAAATGTTTCTAAATGTGTAGAGGATTGGGACAATGTTGGGGGAAATAATGAAGCAGAGGGTGAATATCAAGCGAAGGGTGAGGTTGAAGGTGAATCAAAGGTGCATTTTCATCAAAATTAATATTACACCCATATTACCACCTATCCCTTAGATATTGGCAAGGAGCTTCCTTGGGAAGGAACTATTGAAGAACTGACCCTTCAACGTTGCACATCCTACCATGCAAAGTTGAAGAATGATCTCGAGCAAATGGATCTCCCTATTGAGAGCATACAAATCTTGGAGGTTGTTTTGCATTATTTTGGAAACTTAATTGATGTATATAAGAACCTTCGAACAAAAACCAATACTTTCATTGATTTGATGAGGAGATGCAAGCAAGCGGTGACAGGTCCTGATAAATGGATCGAAATAGAGAAAAGGGTATCAAAAGCGAAAGCAAAATCATATTTTAATTTTAAGAAAGGACCAAAGCGACCAATGTTGAAGGTGCACTATTTCAAGCACCCTAACATCAATATCCATATTTATGATCATTTTTTGCAGCATATGGAATATTTCCATGGAATTATGAGGTGCCATACTATTTTATGAGATTTATTTATGTGGATGTTTTTGAGAATATGCACCCATATTATACCGACCTACCATCCAAGTATTATGGTGTTTGGAAAGGTAAAAAAGTATAATCGGAGATGTGCATTTCGATATCCATCATTGCCTATACCTCCACCACCCTTGGTATCTCGTCCACCAAGGGTGGTTGCTTTACCTTCGGAGATGGAGGCCACTTCACAAATTGGCAAGGACGTGATGGATGCAATTGAAGATAATATAAATTCATCTCTTATTGTTATTGATGTTGGTTTGAACGAGTAGAGAGTGTGATCCAGTGGCGGTGAAAGATTTTTTATAAGACAAATGATGAGATAGACTGCATGAGCCTCGAAGAGGTACGGGCTTATGAAAATTTTTGTCGTTGTTGTTGGAAAGACTTAATTGGGCATGAGAAAGAGGGAATTCGATCTGTATGTATTACAAGCAAGTAAAATGTTTCATGCATTCGATGATAATTATTTTGTTATTTGATTCACTTCATCTCAAATTTTGAATTAACACAAAATGTTTATGTTCATTAATTGCAGTTCACTCATATGATAAATGATTCAACATCAGATTTTGAACTAGGTTCATTTGGAATGGGATATTTTGCAAAGGTTGGGAATTCATAGGTATAATTGAATGTTTAAAAAAAATTTAGTTATGAAAACTACAATGTCATTTCAAATTTTAATTTAAAAACAAAATGTCTTACAATTCAAATTTTCAAATCTCGGGATGGCAGGGTTAGTCTCATGTCTCAAGGGAGTTTGGGTATGGGGAAACCCTCTTGCATATTGGGAGATGTTTTGGTTGGTAGCTCACAAGTATTGCATGTTTCAAAGTTTAAAATTATGATTTCAAGTGTCAATCATTTAATCTTAATTCATTAAATTATTTTAAAATGTCCTATATGTACTCACACACACATATATATAAATATGTATTATAGGTGAACCAAGAGGGAATAATTTATAATGAATAAATTAGTATAGAGTTTGAAATTCTTTATTGTGTTAAGAAATTATATACTTGGGAAGTGTTCATGAAATTCATAGAAAGTATCTTATAATATACTATTGAAGTTGTATGGGTGTTTTGTAAGCTATAATTATTTTTCTGATTGAAATCATCATGAGGTTGGAAGTAATAGTTGTTGCTAGAATTGCATAGCTTGGAAAGGCTAGTCTTGTAGTATTGGTGCCTTTTTAATTAGAATCATCAAGGGGTTGGAAGTAATAGGTGATGAGCCTTGAGTTAGAAATGTGAGGAGATATGTCTTTGTGAGTTTTTTATTGGAAGTGAATAATATCAAAAAGGAGTAGGAGAGTGCATCTATAGTCCTTGTACCTTATGGAACTTTTCATTGAATTATGAAAGTTTCTCAACAAGTAATAAAAATGACGACAAATTTCATAGAGGGATATAAAGATGAAATAGTTTTCTAATTCGCTAGGAACAAGTTTGATGATTTTTACTTAAAGCTAAAGTATCATATGATAAACACCATTTTATAAAGTACATATCGAATACATAATACAAATATTGGGACTCTTATACTAGGGGTGGAATCAATAAGAGGTATGCCTAAAAAAATGGTACTTACAATATTTGGTGAAAATAGGGGTTTGTTTTATTTGGAAAGGTGTGTTGAGAGGGACATTAACAATCACTTTTGGAAGATACAAATCAAATCGAGATTATTCTTTAATATTCCACAAATGTATGTGCTATGCCATAGTTTCACTAAGTCAATCCCTTTTGATCAATGTGCCACAAAAGTAAAATCAATATCTCTCTAGTAAGTGTTAACCAAGAAAAAAAATTGATCGGCTCAAGTCGAAAATTTGTATTACTCTTATTAATACATAATCAACAAGGAGATGAACTAATAAAAGTAAAGAAATATCTAGAGAGAGTTACTAAAGAGAAGAAACACTACTTGGAGGTTCTTTTGTAGTTTCATAGAGAAGTGTTACAGGAGCCTAAAGGGTTTCCACCTAAGAGGGAAGTGGAGAATGAGATACAATTGTTTCTTGACTCCTCATTACAAAACATAGGATTGTACAAACAATCCATATTAGATGTAGATGAAGTGAAGAAAATTTGTAGCTATTTTTGGAGCAAGGAGTGATTCAACCATGTAACTCTGCTTATAGGCCACATATTATCATAGTGCACAACAAGGATAGGTCTTATATAATGTGTATTAATTACAAAGCTCCAAACAAGATCACCCTTAAGAAGCGATACCCTCTACCCAAGATAGATAACTTGATAAATTAATTGTAATGTGCCAAGTACTTCACCAAGTTGGATCTCAAATTGGGATACCACTAGGTACAATTAAATGAATAAGAAACCTATAATATCACCTTCAAGATGAGGTAAGGTATATATGAATGGTTGGTAATGAATTTTGGTTTTGTAATGCACCAACTAAATTTTTGTTTTTGATGAATGATGATTTGTTTATAATGGTGTACTAAGATGATATATTGATTATTATCTTTACTTGAGAAGAACATAGCTCAAATCTAATGTGTGTGTTAGAGACCATGAAAAAGAATAAAAAAATGGAAAATCTTGATAAATATAATTTTTCCCAATAGTTCTTGGTGTATTTGGGGTATGTGATTGGTGGAGGGAAGATCAAGATTGATCTTGCAAAGAGACCATCATCAAGTAGTGAATTGCTACTAATTTCATTGAATTTAGGAGCTTTTTGGGGGAAACACTATACCTTCAAAATTTTATAGCATCTTTTTCAATTGTGGATGCACCACTCCTCACCTTAGCAACCAATGGAAAGAGTTTCTAGTGGGGAAAGAATTAGAAAAAATCTTTTGAAGAGCTATTATAATGAAAGATTAATCAAGCACCAATTCTCACACTTCCCAATTTGTAGAATCCCTTCACAATAGAGATTGAGGCAAGTGGATATGCTATGGGAGTGGTCTTGATGCAAGGAGGTAAGATAGTATGATATCATTCTAAAATGTTCCATGTAAAAGTCCTAAAATACCCTATGTATGATAGGGAACTCTATGCTCTGGTTGAAGCTATTAAGTAATCAAATCACTAGTATTATGACCCAAGGGGGGCATATACATGGATAAATGTATATGATATGACCCCAAGGGGGGCATATACATGGATAAATGTATATGATATGACCCCAAGGGGGGGCATATATGGGCCTAAATTTACATGTAATGTGTAAATACATATGTAATAGGGTCATCCTAGTGATAAAGGGGCCTAGTGTGCAAGTGTGAATAGCTATATATAAGAGATCATGTATTCATTATTGACATGTGAATTGTGAAGTATGAATGGTATTTGGTTATTTGGAGGAGGTTTCCCTATTCTTTAAGGAGTTATTGTGTAAATTATCTATATTGGATTTTTGATCCATGTTGAAATTATGTACATGATGTGTACTTTTGTTATTTTATGATATTTTGAGTATTTGGATCATAACATTTGGTATCAGAGCTCAAGGTCTTGGGGTTTCACTGTTGTATCTAAGACACCTTGGAAGTTTAGCTATAACGTTTTTTATATGGAGTTTAAGAAGGAACCCCTTGGAGGATAGTTATTATACGGATCAAGGTACATTGGGTTCAAATTTAAGCTCCTAAGGCCTTATACTTGCGAAGATATATATTGTGTAAGATAGGGTTCTGGAATCATCATGAATTTAGTCATCACATAATTTTTTCTATAAACCTTTTTCTGTAATGTTTCAGACCCTTAAATATGGAGGATATTCATATAAATTTTCAAGGCATCTGTGATAAAAATTTCAGATTATGGTTCATCATAATTGTGTAGATACACCCTGTGGAAGATAGGGTATCTGACTAGTCTTATTGACTAGTCTCAAATAGGTGTTATGGGTAAAACAAGAATAACTTATTCATAGAGAATACAAATTGAGTGAGACCTATTTCATTGAATAGTGCACAGGCCATAGTACTTTTGGTACAATTTTCAGATTTTTATATCAATTATTGTGCACGGGGCACGCTATACAAGTGCTCTCTACCGAAAAGTCCAAAAATCAGCAAGGTGTGGGGAGATTATCATAAATTCCACTTGGCACATCCAATTTTGGTCAGACCTATGATATTGCAGAGAATAAATTTCAGAGTACTACAGGTCACAATTTCAGACTGATAAGGGCCGAAATTGCAGAGATACACCATAAGTAAAGTCGGTAAGGAGGACATACTCCAAATCAGGGTTTCAAAGGTATGTTCACTTAAAACTATCATAACTTTTGATTTGTAATGTCTGATTGAGATGATTAAAAATGCATTGGAAAGATAAAACATAGAAGAGAATATTGGAATAATTATTACAACTATTTGAGATCTTTATCCTTAACATATTGAGGTTGTGATTTGAGGGTTGGGATTAGACCTCAATTAAGAATCAATGGAAATACCTAAATTTAGAAGAGATGAAGATAAAGATGAAATCAATCCTATGGAATGATTGAGCCTGGTAAAATAATATAATATGAATCCTAGGAAAGAAACATATTGTTCTTTTTATGAAGCTTGGAAGTGGTGGATGAGTGTTGATCAAGATACTAGATGGCACTACACATGGGAAGAATTTGAAAATCTCTTATTAGATAAATGGATTAGGGATACAAAAATGAAGGAAATGTATTGAATTAAAGATGAATTAAAAGAAGAAAAGGAAGAGATTAAGAAGAAGGGTGAGGAGCTATCTAACATAATATCCCTTAATGAATCACTCATTAAGGAGTTTAAGAACCTAAAGTAAGAAAAGACTAGAAAAGGAAAGTGGGAAAAAGATGAATCAAGAGAAGATTTGAAAAATAAAGATGAAGAGATATGTAGATTACGAATCCATAATAAAAAAATATTGGATGAGGTTAAGAGATTGAAAGAAGAATTGTCAAAATAAAGAAGAATCTTGGATGAAGAATCTACCAAAAGACTACAAGAGGAAATTTTCAAGAAGGTTGAGGAATCCTTAAATGCGGATGAGGTAAAGTCAGAAATGAAAGCCAAAATTGAAGAAGGACGTCATAATTTGTTAGATGGGATCACATTAAAACTTCAAAAGGAGAAAAAAGACAAGATTCAACAAGGTCAACAAAAGATACTTGAAGAAGTTGAACTCCATCTAGAGGATGTACATGCCAAATGTGTTGGTATTATCTCGAAGGCTAGAGTAATCAAATACCAAGCAAAGATGATCGAGGATTCCATTATCACTAAAAAGAAGATAGATGAAATGCATGTGCATAGTGAGGGAAGACCATCAAATGTGAAACCGTATCGACACCCTCATTACCAAGAAACATTTCAAGGAAGACAAGAAGGGCGATATCAACTTTATGAAGGAAGAAGATAGAATACTTGTCAATATTCATGGAACAAGGGATCACCAAAATACTCTTCAAAAAGCTATCATTAGAGACCAACAACGACTACAAATTGGAGAAGCTTCAATAAAAATACATGGAATCAAAGGAAAGAAAAATATTCAACAACTAGACACCAAGGATTAAGATCGAAAAGAATATATTTTGGATGGACAGATCATCAACAATGGAATGAAGAAAGCAGGAACATAAAAAAATCATATTACTTGGTTTCATCACATTTGAAGCCTTTAAATGAAAAGCTTTGAGGACAACCATTTTGAAGGAGGGTACTATGTTATGACCCAAGGGGGGCATAGATATGGATAAATGCATATGATATGACCCCAAGGGGGGGCATATATGGGCCTAAATGTACATGTAATGTGTAAATACATATGTAATAGGGTCGGCCTAGTGATAAAGGGGCCTCATGTGCAAGTGTGAATAGCTATATATAAGAGATCATGTATTCATTATTGACATGTGAATTGTGAAGTATGAATGGTATTTGGTTATTTGGAGGGGGTTCCCCTATTATTTAAGAAGTTATTGTGTAACTTATCTATATTGGAGTTGTGCTCCACGTTGACATTCTATACATGGTGTGTACTTCTATTATTTTATGATATTTTGAGTATTTGGATCATAACAACTAGATAATGAACAATAAAACCAACATCCACATTCATAACTAGAAATTGCAATATTTGTAGGTCCAAAGTAAGATTCAACATTACAATGACTTAATCTCAACATCAAGTATAAGAAAGGAAGTATGAATAAGTTGATAAACATTCTTTCATTGACTCCAGCATGTTAAGCCCTAATGTTGGCTCATTACCCCTTAATTGGGGCATATTATATTAGTAATGTTATTTTATTTATGTCGGATTTAAGCCATTAGTTGTAATTATACCTCCTAGTCTCCTATATATACCAAGGAGACCATTTCATTTTGAATCATCTGGTACTTGAACATTTAAGTGGGGTAAAAGGAGGTTTCCCCCTCAAAGAGGCTTATTATCTGAAATTATCTCTTTTTCAAGGTGTTGAGTACTTTTTCTGAGGTTTTTCTATGCTATATTGATATTTGGTTCTTAACATATGGTATCAGAGCTCAAGGTCTTGGGGTTTCACTACTGCATCTGAGACACCTTGTAATTTCCGCTATAACTTGTTTTATACAATGTTTCAAGGTACGTTGACAAAGGATATTTAGTAGACGGATCAAGGTACGTTGGGTTCAAAATTAATCTCTTGAGGCCCTATACTTTCAAAGATATAGCCTATACAAGATAGGGTTCTGGAATCATCCTGAACTGAGTCATTGCGGAATTTTTGCTATAAACATTTTTCTGTAAAATTTCAGACCCTAAACTCCAAACGATATTTATAGAAATTAGTAAGGTATATGTGGTAAAAATTTTAGCTTCTGGGTAATTTTAAATTTGTAGATACACCTTGTGTAAGATAGGGTATCTGACTAGTCCTATTGACTAGTCTCAAGAAGGTGTTCCAGGTAAAACAATCATAACTTCTTCCTAGAGTATCCAAATTGAGTGGGACTGGTTTCATTGGATCGTGTACAGTCTGTAGTATTTTTTATACGAGTTTCAAAATTTTATATCAATTATTTTGTGTGGGGCACGCTATACAAGTGAGATCTCTTGGAAAGGCCAAAAATTGGCAAGTTGTGGGGAAGCTACCATAAATTCCACTTGGCACATCCAATTTTGATCAGACCTATGGCATTGTAGAGAAGAAATATCAGAGAACTTCTACACCAAATAAGCCTCCAGAAAATCCTACTTGGACTCTTGATGAAGGTGAAGAAATGCGTAGGGACATAAATGATTTACAAATGAAGATAGTAACAAAATATGAACTACAAGAGATGATGGAGGGTTTAAAAGGGGAGATCATGGAAGTATTGAAAAATTTTGTAACAGAGAAGACACCTGAAAGTAAAAATACATCCCATGAAATTCATGATGAGGACACAAGGAAGGTGAATCAAGAATGGAGAAACTCCAACTTTGGTTTGAAGACCAACCATGTTCCTAAGATTGATATGAGGAAGTTTGATGGCAAGGACCCAATCACAT
>ML810797.1:74555-95723 GCA_009831015.1 Picea engelmannii | reverse complement strand
TCATAGCTCATCCTATCATCCTCAATCTGATGGACAAACCGAGATAGTGAACAAATGTCTGGAAGGCTACCTTCATTTCTTTGTCTCTGATAAAAAAACACAATGTTTCAAATGGTTACCCTTGGCAGAATGGTGGTATAACACTTCCTTTCATACTGCAAAAAAAATGACACCATTTATGGCACTTTATGGATACCACCCTCCTTCGATCACTTCTTATCTAAAAGAAAAATATAAGGTTCAAGAAGTGGAAGATCACATTGAGAATCAACAAGAAGTTCTCCAAATCTTAAAGGACAACCTGACCATGGCACAAAATCGCATGAAACAACAAGCAGATCAATATCGTAGTGAAAGAAGTTTTGAAGTAGGGGATTGGGTGTTTTTAAGACTACAACCATACAAACATATGTCCCTTAAGCAATCCAAGAAGGATAATAAATTATCACCAAAGTACTATGGCCCTTATAAGGTGTTGCAAAAGATTGGTACTATGGCATACAAATTGGAGCTGTCTGCATCTTCACGAGTACACCCAGTTTTCCATGTTTCATGCTTAAAGAATGTTATAGGCGACAAGATCCCAGTTCAAACTATATTTCCAGAACTTGATGAGGAAGGAAAAATCATATTGGAGCCTGAAGCCATCACTGCCACAAGAATTCACCAGTTGAGGAACAGATCCATTTCAGAGTATCTCATTAAATGGAGGAAACTACCGGCTGAAGATTCCACTTGGAAAGATGAATCTTTTATAGAGAAGCATCCAAAGTTATTCAAGCGTTGCGGAAAACACTTGTCTCAAGGGGAGGGGCATGTTAAGCCCTAATATTGGCTCATTACCCCTTAATTGGGGCATATTATATTAGTAATGTTATTTTATTTATGTCGTCTTTAGGCCATTAGTTGTAATTATATATACCAAGGAGACATTTTCATTTTGAAACATCTGGTACTTGAACATTTAAGTGGGGTAAAAGGAGGTTTCCCCCTTGAAGAGGCTTATTATTTGAAATTATCTCTTTTTCAAGGCATTGAGTACTTTTTCTGAGGTTTTTCTATGCTATATTGATATTTGGTTCTTCACACAGCCACAAACAAGATCATAACTTAGGGTGCTCTATACATAGGGTCCTTTCACCCATGATGCATACAAATAGGAATACACATAAGATGAGGATGTCAAGGAGGTATTTCAATAGCTACAAGACCAAGTTCATGCAGAATAAGGTGATAGCAAGGATGACTACCATCTCCAGCATGGGTTTCTCTACAATTTGGACAAGTGTTATGTTCCTAAAAATGAGAATTTACAACTTATCAAAGAAACTCACACTTCCAAAGTTGCAAGACATTTGGATGTTGGGAAAACAATGGCCAACTTACAAATGTATGTGTATAGTCCAAAAATGCAAGAAGATGTAGCTCACTTTATAAGAGGATACATTCTTTGGTGTACTAAAAAACCTAGTGATAGGAAACAAAGTTTATAGAATCTGTTACATGTACCTACTAGACCATGGGAGAGAATCTCCATGGATTTTTTGGGTAGATTTCCAAGAACCGAGAAGGGACATGAATGTATATTTGTGGTTGTAGAGAGGTTTACTAAGATGTGCATTCTTATACCTTGTAAAAACACCATCAATAAACAAGATGCATCAATCATGTTCTTTGAAAAGGTCTCACTACACTTTGGGATAACAAGGAATATTGTCTCAAATAGAGATACCATATTTCTCAATGCCTTTTGGACTAGACTTTAGGAGAATATGAACTACAAGTTGAAGGATACAACTTTCCATCCACATATAGATGGGTAGACAAAAGTAGTGAATAGGAATTTGGTTTTGATTTTGAGAGGTTACGATCAACAACATCCAAGGACCTGGGATGAAAATTTTATTTATATTCAACACTCTTATAATAGAGTAGTCCATAGTTCCACCAGTAAGTCCCCTTTTCAAATATGTGCCATTGTTTCCTCTAGATGTTGGATATGGACATTAAAGAGGAGTGAAGGAAGACACCATAGGTGAAGCATTGAAGAATGAAATATCCATTGATAAGATAAGGCAGATCCATTTGCAAGTATATGAGACATTGAAAAAGTCACAAGAAAAGTACAAGGTTCAACATTAAGGAAAATTTCAAGGATCCAAACTTTAACTTAAGTGCAGAAACCTTGGTGAATCATACTAATTATTAAAATTCCAACTATACAATATTTGGCTATATTTTTGTAAAAATATTCAAATTTCTAAGGATTTTATGTAGTTTTTTAAAAAATTGGGGCTTTTAAAGTAAAATAATTTTATCATATATAATTTGGGCGAATATTTTTTGGAAGAAAAGGAAATCAGTGAATCATTTTTTGAATTATTTTTTGGAAAGTTAGCTCAATGGTGAAAATTTAGCCCCTAAAATTTTCCTTGCTCGACAAGACCAACACAAAATTAATAAGACATTCAAGGTGGGAGATAGAGTCTAGTTGCATCTAAATAAAGAAAGGCTACAAGGTCTTAGTAGAAAGATAAAAAATCTACGATATGGCTCCTTTTGAAGTGTTTAAGAAGGTATATGACAATGCCTATAGACTTAGTCTACCTCCATATATGCACATTTATTGAGTAGTGAATGTCGAAAATTTGAAACTCTCTGAGGTTTCCATGTTGGACCAAGAAAATGATGGGTGAGTCTTACCTACCATAAAGGAAATAGCATTAGAATCTTAGACAAAGTTATCAAAGAACATAGTTTTTCATAATAATTCTAGAATAGCAAGATTGCGTCAACATGAACTCTAGCAAGTTGAGTTGAAGAGATGTAACATACCCATTTTTAATCCCCAAATTAGCAATGTAAATTGTAAATATGATTTATGGTCGAAGGCCAAGCGATGCAATATGTAAATGATGTATATTGAATATATTAAATAAAATGCATCACCAAGTACAGATGGACATGGATAGAGACTTAGGGGATTAGTGTCCACAAGAGAGGGAAGGGGTCTAAGGGGGAGATTTTACCCATGTCTATTAAGCCCAACCATCTTTCTTTCTTATCCTTACTTTGAACCTTCTATTTTTTTTAGTGTTCCAGATTCAATCATTGAATTCATGTAAGATGGTGGGTGTGAGAAGTCACATTCCATAGTTATTGAGAGCATGGGGACTAAGTACAATCAACCTTCAGAAGGGTGTGAGTCAAGGAATCATGGGAGAAGAAGGAAATTCATATGGGGAAGGAGAGAAGTTTTTATAGGGATATTTATGGACAACAAGAGAGTTTTGAGTGTCAAATCTTGAAGGAATCCATAGGAGGCATGTATGGTAGTTGTTTTGGATATGTAATTTCATGGGAAGAGAGGTTGTGGGCATGGGAGAAATTTCTCGTTCAACAAATTGTTAAGAGAGAAAGTATTTTTGTTGTTGTGTGAATTCTTATTGCAGTTGTAATTTCCTTGAGTCCTTAGTAGAGAGATTTCCTATCCAATCTATGTTGGATCCCTAGAGCGAAGTGTGATAGCATGAGGTATTATGTGGTAGATAAGGGGATCCCATTCCTTGGGTTATGTAGGTTGAGGGGAAAGAGAGATGGTGGATTGGAATTAGTTGTGGGATTTAGTTGTTGAGAGGGGATAGTATCTAGCCTTAAGGACCACCATATTTTGTGGATTCATAGCCCTAGTTCAGGGGTGACTTTCTATTGAGAAATGAAAACAAAAATTCTATGGTTGGGAGGAACATCCATCCTTTGTAACAAGTTGCATTTTTAATAAGATAAGTGTTCTTATTTTGTTGTGTTTATTTATGTTAAATGTTGAGCTAATTGTTGTGCATTTTACTTTGAGTTATTTTGGTTATTTATACTTGATGTGAGTAGAATGATGCATTTGGATATCTGTTTATGTGGCCGAAATTTTTTGTATGTGTTTAGAGGTTGGTGTGCACATTTAAAGAAATTTAATGTACATTTTTTATTAGCATGGACAATTGCATGAGCTTGAATGTCATGATGTGTGTTATTTTTGCATCTAAAATCGGTATCATAATTTTTATTTGGTAATTTTAGCAGTGGCATGACCTAGCTTGGGGTTGGGTGTGTTACAGAGTGGTATCATAGCTTAAGTTCAACACTAGACCCATATGAGCCAAAGACCAGTGTGAATTTGGTAGAAATACATTGTTGTAGAGTTTCACCTATGACGGATTTGGGGAAATTTCTGAAATTGAAGTGAAATCCCTAGATTTATAAGAAAATGCAAGTCAAAATTTCCATTAGAACTATCAAAGAGATGATTGAGGGTGTCAATCTGCAGGTCAGAGTTAAATTCGGCCTAGGAGATCAAATTTTCCATTTTAATGGTGACTAAAGAGTTTGGAGAATCAATGTCCTAGATCATTTAAAAATTGAAGATCAATGGTTGGGATTCAATTTCTATTTTGGAGAAGTTTGGAAAATTTGTAAAGATCAACAACTGGGATCTATTTTGATATTGATATCAACGGTCCAAATCCATTGTAGGGTTGGGAAAATTTCTAAGTTTAACTATTTCTCCAATAGAAATCATTTATTTCTTATGGTTTGGTTATAAAAAACGGAAAAGTGTTTCATTCAGCCATAAGAACTCATCGATCGTCAATGGTCGGGACGATAAAATCGGCAAAGTGTTTTGTTTTTCCAAAAGAAATTGTCAATCACGTATGAAGGGAAATAGGAGGATGACATGTCATGTCATGTCAACATCCACGTGGGATTCCACGTTATCATCCATGTGTCATGCCACGTCATCTAAGTTGCCACTCTATCCAAGAAATAGTCGATCGTCGATGATTAGGGTTCGGTAGAATTCATGAACAAGTTTAGTTCGCCAAGGAAATTGTCGATTGACGATTATCAAGGTATGATAGAATTCATGGACAAGTTTAGTTCTCCAAGGAAATTGTTGATCTTCGATGATCGGGTTTCGACATAATTCATGAGAAAGTTTATTTTTCCAAGGAAATCCTCAATCACTAATGATAGGGGTTCGATGAAATTCTTGAACAAGTTTGGTTTTCCAAAGGAATCGTCGATCACTGATCATCGATGGAGTTTCCGATGTTGGGGAATGGAATTTTCATATTGATTTCGAGTTGGCAATCAATGATTGAGATTCATCTGCAAGCTTGGAAAATTTTAGAGGAACGACGACCGAGATTACCCCCAATTTTGAGATCAATGTTCATAGTTATTCTAGTTTGGTTTTCGTGGTTCAAAGAAATCTCATCAAGTATATTGTTTTTTAAATCGTCGATTGAGGAAATTTTTTGATGATGGGCATAGGTTAGATTATCAAGATGCTACAGTAGTGCCAAATAGTTTTATGATGATTTCAACCTATTTTAGGGATTGTTATAGCAGTAAATAGGTCAAATTGTATGAAAACCTTTAGTTTTTGAAGGTCATCAACTTGTAGAGGCATTTTGAGGGTCGACACAACATTTTTAGGTGGTCGAAATCAAGAGAATTGTGTGTACCTTAGGGACACATAGTCTCTATTTCTAGAATGAAAGAAATTGATAAGGTATTTTGAATGAGATATTCTTAGCACAAAGAAGAGCTAGTATGAGGAAGTTACAGATGAAACAATACATGGTATAAATTAAGTACTAGTTTAATCCTAGAGGGCATGACACCTTGCTCACAAGTCAGTCTGGGGTACATGACAAGTCTATGGAAATCTCATGGACCATAGAAGACATCCATGGAAACATATTTTGAATTTGGGTACCTAAAACTATACAAGATGGGAGAGAAGACACCTATAGCGGTAAGGGGTAAAAATGAGAAAAAATCTAAACTTTCGCTGACCAAAATTATTAGGTCGAAGCTCGGATTTAGGAAAATGAGTAGTAAATGGAAATAAATTAAGGAGGAGAATCCATTTATCAACCCTAAATTATTAATTCAGCACTGCATTTTCTATAAAAATAAAAATAAAAGTTGTAGTAGTAAAAACAAAGCAATGAGTGGAAATTGCAAATTGTGAAGGTTGTAACTTTTCACTCAGAACTTAGAATGAGGCATGAGTATGGGCGTTGGAGAGTTGTTTTAGAGAGGAATGTGTCTAAAGAATTAGAATTTGGATTAGTGAATTTTTTTCTTCATAAATTGAAAATAAGAATGGGATGTAACCTAATTAATAAATTATTTTTCAACGTGCCTAATTCTAACAAGAATTATTGCCTGCACATTTTTGCAGAGTTAGAGGTACAAGAAGCAGATTTAGTTTCTACATGAGGAATAGAGATATGGAGGATGCACAAGGATATTACATCGATGAGGAGGATATCATATATCTACATGTCAGTATGGGAAATGAAAAGACTGAATGCGATGGGCGTAGGGGAAAATATAATCTTATAGAGTTGGATAAGACTATGAGAAGCCTATATAAGGAAGTCCAAAGTTATAGAACATTCAATGAAAGGATGATAAGGGCTCATGAAGTGATATTACATAGACTAGATATGATGCATAAGAAAGTCAATAAATATTCTGGCACAAAACAAGTCTCTAGTACAGGGAAAGTAGAATCATTCAGATCTCATGATAGGAGGAATGATCATGAAGGATCTAGGAGAAGGAGTGTTAGTAGAAATTAACATCATAATTCTCAAGGGAACTTGAATAGAAGAGAACATGCATGTTCAAGGTTAGCGAGTATCCCAAGTTTGTCCCCTATTTGAAGATAGAGGACGAGGTAGGAAGAAGATGATTTGCAAGAAGAGCTTAGGAAGATTAATCCTCCCACTTTTGATGATTATTTCCAAGACGCGGAAAACATGGTTTTTGAGAATGAGGAAATATTTCCAATTGCATGATTATTCATCAAATGTAGAAGCCATAATTGCAGCATAACATATTCAAGGAAATGCATCTATGTGGTGGTATCAGCTTAAGCATATTAAGCACCTTGATGAGAAGACAATTTCTTGAAAGTAGTTCAAGAAATATTTCTAGCATCAATGCTTGTTAGAGAAATATTATGACAAGAATATGCAAGAGTTATTTGAACTCAAACTTGGGAATATGACCATCTATGAATATGAGTGGAAATTCTTGGAACTTCTTAGGTACATGGACTTTATTAGGGATGAAAAATTCAAAATTTAGAAGTTCTTGAGTCAAATAGCATCCTTCTACTAAGATGAAATTAAATTTGATGAGCCCAATAATTTGGAAGAATCCATAATAAAGTGTAAGTATTTGTACAAATATAATAGAGGAAGGCAGAATTTCCAAAAGGCTCGGGGTGATAAGAAGAAATGAAATGTGGATCATAGAAATAAAGGATTCAAGTCGCCTTTCATCATGAATAGATCTCAATCATATCAACAAGGGAAACCATCTCAAGGTGATAAAAAAATGGCAGATTCCTTAGGGAAGAGGCCAAGACAACATCCCATAAAGTGTTGGGGATGTGAAGGAGATCACATGTATAAACATTATCCTCGTCGGGGAGATAAGATGAGGACTTTGCATAGCATCAAACAAGAGGAGATAGTACAGGACATGGGAAGAAGCATTCCAAGTATCTATGCAACCTTGGACAATAGACAAGTAGACTATAAATTCCACATGATTTATTTGGAAGGTAAGATTGATAATCATCCCATAGCTATTTTGATTGATTCTGGAGCTATGCATAGCTATATAAATCCAAATATAGTTGAAAGATTTAAATTGAAGAAATGTAAGAATGAAAAGTCTTCGTAATTTAAGCTAGATACTGGAACCAAGAGAAGAATCAATTATTTTGTTAAAAATTTCCCTATAAACATGAATAGATTCAACACTAAGGAAGATTTGAACATCATACTGCTTAGGTCTTATGACTACTTGATTGGTATGGATTGGATAGAAAAACATCGTGTTGTCTTAGATTCTTATAACAAGGCTTTCACATGTCTTGATGAGGAAGGAAATTCAAGGAAAGTGCAAGGTATTCCAATTCCTATATCTATCTGAGAGATTTTAGCATTGCAACTGAAAAGAAGTTTTAGAAAAGGTTGCCAAATATATGAAGCTCATATGGAAGATCTAATGAAGGATAAGGAGCCAAGTATTGAAGATTATCCAGTTATGAAAAAGTATGAAGATGTGTTTAGGGAGTTTCTAGGATTTCCACCAAAGAGGGACATTGATGTCTCTATTGATTTAATGCCTAGAGCTACCCCGGTGTCCAAAAATACCAATATAATGAGCACAATAGAGATAAAAGAGTTGAAAATGCAGCTAGAAGAATTGTTGAAGAAGGGATACATATGCCCAAGTGTTTCTCCTTGGGGTTCCCCAGTTCTTTTATCAAGAAAAAATATGGAACGTTGAGGTTGTGTATTGAATTCATACAACTAAACAAGGTTAAAGTCAAGAACGAGTATCCTTTTTCGAGGATTGATGATATTTTTTTATCAGCTAAAGGAAGCAAAGTTATTTTACAAGATTGACTTGAGATCAAGCTATCATCAAGTAAGTATAAGAGATGAAGATACTAGTAAGACAATGTCACACACCCGACCCCTAAGTACCTTTTTGAGGGATGGGGTATAAATTTTTCTCTTTTCTCAATCATCTCGAATCCCTATAACTAGGATTACATCACCTTTGATTCGATAAGGGTTTTCCAACGACTATAAATTTGTCCAGATACGAATTTTGGATCACAAATTATGGTCCTTCAAATTTATTTAACCTTCATCGACTAGAGTCTCTCACCACCATGTGGCATCCACGTGGCCCCCTGCCACTCAACATGCCACATCATCATAGCATGCAAAGACTCGTCCAACCAGAGGTTGATGCTTGTCTAGCTCTTATAGGCCTATTGATTTAATTAATCATTATCATGATAAATTCCCACTCTTTACCAATCATTTAATAATTTATTTAATCCCTATTAGGGATAATTAATTCTTCATTAAAATTAATTAACCCCATAAGTTCTGTTTTTACTTGGCCTAAATTACCGGTCCAGTTAAACCAAGGATTACTTCTCTTTCACCTTGGTAATCCCACATTTCGGGGTAAATTTAGTGTTAATTATTATATCAATACCATGTCACATAAACTTATAATCTAATCATATTACAATTTTTTTCTTTTATTAAATATATTATAATATAATTCTATTTAATTATATTATAATATGATTTAATATATCTAAAGGCACTTAGGATTATTAATATAAATTAACACATACATCTCCAGACTTCGGCGTAATTCCTCTCCATGCTTTTAGGAACATACCCAAAACTCTCGAATGTCAAAGCTATGGAGAGGGTCCCACTTATATTATGCATTTATGCAAATATAAGTAATTGTAATACCATACAATATAATTAATTACGTTTAATGCTTCATTGGAATTCCTAAAGGTAGGTTTGGCCCTTCGGCCCTTTTAGCTTGTTCATTCTATTACCCCAAACATCTCGAAGTCTCAAATTCCTGGAGCTCCAGAGTCTCGAACTCCCAAAGGGTCCACACTTACACGTGATTACACATTAAATATAAAATTCAAAAAGGAAAAAAGGTTGGCATTTTGTAACGTACAAATATCATAATAAACTCATTTATAATATATTATACTATGTCTCTTTTGGAAATTGCGCCCAGGTTTATAAAAACCCCCAATATTATATTTAATATTGGAATCGGAGAGAGAGCTCTCAGGGTCAACTCCTTCGGCTCTCCAACACATTCTTTATACTCCAATATCCCAGAGCTGCAGGTTCCCGAAGTGGCCCCCACTTATACACATTCCACATTATTTAATATTTAAAAGGAAATGAAAAAAGTTGGCCTTATTCACGTGTAGCTATTTCAATGAATTTTAGTATAATATAATATATTATATTATACCCCTCGAAAATTTCACCCAGGTTTAAAAAATCTCCAATATTATATTTAATATTTAATATTGGAATGAAGAAAAAAGATATTTGGGTCCACTCCTTCAGCTCTTCAAAAAAATTCTTCATTCTCAAATAACCCGGAGTTTCAGAGTTCTGGAGTCCTGAAGGGGACCCACTTGTATTATATTTTGTTTAAATACACTGAATTATTTTGGGATTAAAATATAAAATATATTCAAATAAGGTGTATTATAATCAATTTCGTTAATTGATCACATTTTTTATTTTTTTTGTTAATATGTCCGGACCTGTTGGCTGCGGGATTAACCTGTGGCTTGAGAAACCACGACTCAGGGGCATCTAAGCCATCAAAATCACCCCGGGATTACACCCGGCCTGAGCCACACCAACCCTTAACATGGTTGGATTTTTTGTCCCCGCAAGTTTCAAACCAATGACTTTTAACAACACAGAGTGGCTTAACAATACACTCCATCACCGACTGTCCTACACCTCGGGGACCGTTAATTGATCACATTAAATACAATAATATAATTAATTATATTTATTATCTAAGCAACCTTATACAGGGAAAGGTAGGGTTCGGGCCCTCAACGAATTTGACTCATGAATTCCATCACCCCAAACACCGTGGAGCCCTGAAGTCCTGAAGTCCCGAAGACCATGAGATAGTTAAAGTATTTGTTCATAGGTTATTCAATTAGGAAATTATTTTTTATTTCCTAATTATTTTTCCTTAATACCCATTTGTAATGAATTTTAATGCTTTTCCATATTTGGGATTATTTCCTAAAGTCCACACAGGTATGATATCCTCTAATTTTTCTGGCACAAGATTTGAGGACAGACTAAAATAAAGAAATAGTATGCATAAATCTCTCTCTCTCTCTCTCTCTCTCTCTCTCTCTCTCTCTCTCTCTCGATGCTTAATAAATAATTCAATTGTTCAATCATCATTGCCTATGCATGCATTAAACTGTGAAACTCAGTTAGCCACAACATTCACTCCAAGAATTTGGCACAGGCATTCACAAGGTGAAGTTGTTCCCAACATAAAAATTAGCTATAACATTTTCACATTCACACCTAAATTCATGAGGCACTTTTAATAGAGAATTGAACTCATATTTCTCTAAAACACAATCTATAATTATTTCTGAACTTAACACTGTAGATATTTAGCAAAATATACTTATCTAGAAATGAGATAGTGTTGCAACTACTGAAAGGGGTGCCCTTTTCCACCCAACCGTAGGCACTGCAACTCTTGGATGGATTTACCATTGGCCACCCCATAGCTAGATCATGATGCTTTGAGAGAGACTCTTCCTTCTATTCATCAACAACCAGGGACAAAGATCATTCTCCTCTTCCCACATGAACTTGGAATATCGGTTTTATCTCCACCAAGCAAGGGGGTATGCAATGAGTGCTTCCTCAGTCACTCATCTTTTATGCAACCCTGTTTCTTAACTTGGTTAGAAAATGTTGCCCAACAATTCCTATGCCGAAAACAAATTTATTTTTCAGTTCTCTTCAGAATCAGAGAGCTGCACATGCTCTCCCTCCTCATAAATGGTCACCAGACCCATTCCCCTTGCATCCTCTCTTCTGCCCATGATTTTCCTACCTTTTCTTTCCTTCCTCGACAAGATTTTGTGGGTCCAATTCCAAATTTCTTGGGTCATGTTAGTAAGTTTGCATATGGTTACATGTTGAAATTTGATCCTCATGGTAGAGATGGAGCTTTGATGCAAACCCTAACGCTCGACTGCAACAACGCCCGTGACTGCCTGATGCGCGCTCTGGCGCTCTGGTCCTGACTCCTTCCTTTCCGCTCTACAGTTCAGAACCTCACGTGATTTCGGCACCTCCAGCAATGAGCANGGGGGGGGGGGGGGGGGGAACCCCCCTCATACAGCGACATAGCCGCCAATGATAGATCCAGACTTTGGGCCAAGCGGCCGGCCTTTGAACCGCCGACGCATCTCAAGGAACAACTCTTTGCACAGGAGCACAGCTCCAATAAAGAAATGGAAAGCGAGTCCAGCACATCCCACCCACAAACATCCAAAAACTGGCTGCCAGGTAAGTGTATTCCTCAAATGGAAAAACCGCCACTTTACCGTATTACATTGACTAGGGTGGGGGAACACACCCAATTTATGATGGACCATGCACTAATAGGTAAATTCCTGGGCCTCTGGCCGACTGAAAGAGACCTCTCCAGATGGATTAAGGACTGGTGGAAACCCAAGGGAGACTATGAGGTTCAACTCAGCTCCAAGGGTTTTTTCACAATTATCTTGTATAACCTAGAGGACAAGGACAGAATATTTGATAATGGACGATACTTCTATAACTCAGCGGGTTTATTTATGAGATTATGGACCGACAGATTCAATCCAGAACTAGAGGACTTCTCATGGGCCCCGGTCTGGATCCGATTGTACTCACTACCCCAGGAATTATGGCTGGAAGAAATACTAATGGGTATAGGAAACACGATGGGACAATATGTAAAAGCCTCAGAGGCTACCAAGATAAGAAAATACACATCTTATGCCCGCATCTGCATCTACATGGACATATCAAAACCCCTGTCGGGCTCCATCACACTGGAGTACCAAGATGAGGACTGGAACCAAACACTTGACTACGAGCATATACCCTTTCGATGCAGAAAATGCCATGAGCACGGCCATTTGTTCAGAGATTGCCCCCTGAATGCCTCAGCCCTTAAATCCTCTGAACCCAAGCAGAAGGACGGCTTTACCAATGTTGCTGGAAGGCGAAAGAACCTCTCTAAAAAACAGAACCAGAGTTCGACCTCAAAGAACCCTTCCAAGAATTCCTTTGAGGCTCTGAATCAGGTACCGCAAGAAAAGGCGTCTCAGAACCCCCCTCAAGCATCCATGCAAGAAAAAGGAAAAACCCTGAAGAACCACATAAAGCCAGTCCAAAGGAATCAACTCAGATAACACAGTCTAGCAGGGACGAAGACACCAACATGCTAATGGACGAAACAGAACTGGAAGAAATAGACCTAGAAAAACTAGAGGAAGCCCTTAATCAGAAAGATCTGCAACATATCCCTGTAGAACAGCTATGAAAAGTGCACAAAGTATTCACTGACTCCACAGCGGGATCCATGGCCAGGCTGGGCATCATGGCCGATCCAAGCCTTGAAAGTAAAAAATCCTCCAAGGAAAACAAGAGGCGAGGGCGCAAACCAGCACAACAGCTTATTAAGGAAGCAGGGCACCTAATGATCAACTCCGGCCAGATACAGCGGCTCTCGGAGGGCTACCTCCACCCCCCCCAGCTTCTACATGATGAAGACAATATCCTGGAACATAGGAGGCCTGAATGGACGATCCAAGCAAGGGATCCTCCGAGACTGTATAAAGACAGAACATCCAAATATTTTACTTTTGCAGGAAACCAAATGTGCAGGACAGGAGGCGGAAAACATTCTCCGAAGAAGCTAGAAGGATGGGGAATTCCTCTATCTGGACTCAATGGGTGCGGCAGGAGGACTGACAATTCTCTGGAATCCGCAAACAGTTACCTTGCTCCATCCCTTCTCGACTAGGTACACCCTAACTGCCTACTTTAAATCTTTAGCCTCTTCCAAGGAAGGGGCTATCACAAATGTTTATGGTCCACAATCCATCCAAGATAAGGAAAACTTCTTACAATCCCTGCGGCATGTCCAAACCCTCATATGCACGCCGCACTAGATAGTAGGAGGCGACTTCAACATAATTTTAACGCTGGAGGAAAAAAGTGGAGGACTAAAGCGGCTGGATCAAGATAGTGGGAGGTTTAAAACCCTAATAGAGCAACTAAACTTGGTAGATAGGGAAACTTGGAATGGAATATTTACTTGGTCCAACAGAAGAACAGGGCACCAGCATGTGGCCTGCCGGCTGGATCACTTTCTAGTGACCGATGCTCTCCTTGAAAGCGACCAGGCAATGGAAGCAAATATCATGCCAAAGGCAGGGTCGGACCACTGGCCCATAGAATTTTGTTTGAATCCGGGGCTCCCCCCTAGGCCCAAGCCCTTTAGATTCGAAAAATTTTGGCTCACCCACCCAAATTTCCAACAACTAGCCCAAACCTGGTGGGACCAAGCTGAAATAGATCATGGCACTCACATGTACAAGTTTCAGCAACGCCTTAAGAACTTTAATATACTTTTGAAAAGATGGAACAAAACCACCTTTGGAGATATTTTCCTTAGGAAAAGGGAAACAGAGACTCAACTAGAAGACCTTCAGCGCACCTTTATCGTAGGGAGCAGAACTCAAAGTCTGGTGCGGGAAGAGGAAAAACTCATGGAGGCCCTAAAGATCTGCAGGGAACAAGAGGAGATCTTATGGAGGCAAAAATCCAGGGTTCAGTGGCTCAAAGAAGGGGAGCGTAATTCAAAATTCTTCCACAAAGCAATGACGCACCAAAGGCACATTAATCGCATTACGCAACTGGAGGACGAACAAGGAACCCCAATAAGGGACCATGATCAAATAGCAGAAGCTCTTAATTCCTTCTATCAAGATCTCCTCACAGAGACTAACACAAACAAGGAGGAGGCAATTCAAAAAGTCACCCGCCACATTCCAAGGCTAATTAACTCCGATCAGAACAGGGCATTGCTAAGGCCTATCACTCAGAATGAGGTGGACTCTGCAGTAAAGAACATGCCCCCAGGTAAAGCACCAGGGCTAGACGGATTCACAACAGACTTCTTCCATCACTGCTGGGATATGATCAAGGAAGATGTCTGGCGGGTTGTAGAAGAATCACGAACATCTGGGCAGGTTCTCACGGCTCTAAATGCAACCTTCGTTACTCTCATCCCTAAGGAGGAAAGGGTCACGCACCCGAAACAGTTCAGACCTATCTCTCTTTGCAATGTCATTTTTAAAATAATCACAAAAGTCATTGCCAACTGACTCAAGCCAATCCTACCGTTCATCATCTCAAATGAGCAGTATGGCTATGTAGAGGGAAGGCAAATCATGGATAGCGTCATTCTGGCCAATGAGGTTGTTCACTCCTTAAAAACGAGCAACACACCAGGTATGCTTATCAAGCTTGATCTATCAAAATCTTTTGACAGATTAAGCTGGCAATACATGCGTTCGGTCTTGGAATCCTTTGGTTTCTCTAACAGTTGGGTCGACTGGATTCTTGCGCTTACCTCAACTCCCTTCTTCTCCATTCTTGTTAATGGCACTCCCTCACGACCTTTTCACTCTTCTAGAGGCATAAGACAGGGCGATCCCCTCTCCCCTTTCCTCTTTGTTATTATGGCAGAAGGCCTCGGTCGCTACCTCAAAGCCGCAGTCTCTGATGGATCTCTCTCTGGGCTACCACTCCATGACCTCCATCCGGCGCCCTCGCACAGTCAGTTTGTTGATGCCACTCTCCTTATGATTACTCCCACGGTCAGAGATGCAACCAAGCTCAACTCAATCCTCTCTGACTTCTCAGACGCCTCAGGTATGCTTCTCAATCTGGACAATTCAAAGCTCTTCTTTTTCAATACGCCAGTCCAGGTTCAGGTCCACCTCTCAAAATTTCTAGGCATAGCCAGAAGCTCCCTTCCCTCCACTTACCTAGGTATCCCTCTTTCTGAAGAGTCAGCAAAGTCCATCTCTTGGGACAGTCTGCTCCTTTCCATAGCTAACCGGTTGAGCAACTGGACTTTTAGACCTTTAAATATTGCTGCCAGATTGGTTCTGCTCAAATCAGTCCTGCAAGCTCTACCCACGTATCTCTTTACTGCCTTGGCCATGCCTGTTTCAGTCATCAAAGCCATAAGGAGTCTCCAACACAATTTCTTGTGGAAGGGACATCAAAGCAATAAGAAATGGGCTCTAGTTGGATGGGAGAAGCTATGCAAACCCAAGAAGTGCGGAGGGCTGGGCATCCGGGACCCGGGGAAGATGAACAAAATCATGGGGGCCAAAATGTGGTGGAGATGGCTGCAACATCCGCAAGAGCTCTGGGCGCGGCTTTGGAAACAAAAGTACGCCCCTAACACGTAATACAATCAGCTAATCAGATTCAATGAACAGATGCCAGGATCTAACATTTGGAACACAGCATGGCGGAACCGCCCCCTAGTTCAGCAGCATGCCTTTTGGGAGGTAAGAAACGACGAAAGCGCACTATTTTGGAAGGACTCATGGCAACAGCTACCCCCCCTCAATGATATGGAAAGACTCCATCCTTTCAAGCTTAGACTACATCAAATCATTTTCAATAATGTTAAGGATTTCTAGCTCCCAACTCAAGAAAGAAAGCCCTGGAGACAATGGAAAACCAATACAACAGACCTGCAAATCAGGGAGAATCTTGATCTCAAACCATGGCAGGAGTGCCTGCAATCCAGGAAAATCCCAACCAGAGAAGGATCAGACATCCTCCGCTGGGGTCACACCACATCAGGTACTTTCTCGGTCAAGGAAGCATATCACCTGCAAGGAAATCTCCCAGGCCAAGGCCTTGATTCAATCTGGAGCAAGGTTTGGCAGCCTTTTATCTGGCCCAAAATTTCATTCTTTCTTTGGCTCACGGCCCAAAACCGCATCCTCACCTGGGACAACCTCCTGAAAAGAGGCTTCATAGGACCCTCTAGATGCACCCTCTGTATGCAAAGTGAGGAAACCATGGAACACCTCCTCAACACTTGTTCTTACAGTCAGCAGATTTGGGACTGGGGAGCACAAGCTATGAGACGCTCCCAAAGAAACCGCAGCATCATTCGGGAGACCCTTGTTAATTGGGATGTTGTCTCCTTCCACAATCCGATTCTCCAACACATATGGCAGCTGCTCCCAGGATTCATCCTCTGGGCAATCTGGAAAGAAAGAAATAAAAGAATCTTCAATTCTATTCCATCCCCCCCCCTCCGCCACGTGGGACAGGGTGATAAGGTTTATTCGGGAAACCGTTCTCAGTTCCTCCTGGCTCCAAGAAGACACGCAGTGTAAGCCTGAGGAGAACAGTATACTTGAAGGATGGAACTTGCCTCTAAATATGCAAACTCAGGGGAAAACCAAACATAGGCAAGCCATCAGCCCAACGGCTTGGTCTCCACCGCCCCCTGGATTCCTCAAGCTTAACTTCAATGGGGCCTCTAGGGGTAACCCTGGGCAGGCCGGTCTCGGGGCCATCCTCAGGAACCACCTGGGTATGATCACCCATCTGATTACAGGTTTTCTGGGTGAAAACACAAACAATGTTGCGGAACTCTCCAGCCTGGTAAAAGGCCTCCAAACGGCAGTGAAAAATCAGTATTCACGGCTAATTTTTGAAGGAGACTCACAAGTAATTATTCAACTTGCAACTCGAATCCTTAACGGACAGCCCCCTTAGAGGACTTCGCCCAGCTGGAGACTTTTGGGTCTCCTGGAAGATTTCAAGGATCTCATCAACCTCAATCTTATCCTCATCCCCTCTCATGTGAGGCGTGAAGCTAACAAGGTTGCGGATCACCTAGAAAACAAAGGAATTGATGCCAAGGCTGATCTCATCTACTGGCAATCCAATACATCTGAAGAGACTGAACTCTCTCACCAGTGCAGAGACCTTGCTAGCAGAGACTTTCAGGCCCCGTATGGGGTGACATGTGGCGAAGGCGTGCCAACTGGCTTTGCACTAAGCCAGGGTTTAAATGCTGGAGGCTGTCCCCATAACACCCGCTTTACGGATGCAGGACAACCATAACAGCTCTGCGATGGGAGGACTCCTCCCGCGAGCGAGCATTTACGATCTTGGCAAGCGTAATGTTAAAGGCGGTCATGGGTATTTGCAGTCTAATTATTTGGTTTTTCTTGCTCCGGTCTCGGCTCTGCTCTGCGTTTGGAGGTGCTCGTGTAGCTTCGTGCTCCTTGTGCCCTGGTACACCATCCTTCTGTGGAGAATTGATGCGAGTCCTTCTACTTCAATTCTCAATTGGCTTCAGCCCTCGTCCCAGCCTGTGTGTATTTCCTGGAGAGCACTCTGCAACATGACTAGGAAACGAGGAACGCCTCGCCGTGGTTCTGCTTGGTACGCCCGCAAGGAGCAGCGACAGTGCAGAGAGCAACTCGAACGTGCTCTGGTCATGGCTACTTCTCTGTTGAGAAAGAAGGCTCGAGCCGAGGAGAAGGCTCTGCTCTCCACCATCGCCGGAAAGGAAATTGGTCGCAGCAGTATGGATACCATCATGTTGGAGGGCAGCACTGAGCAATTGTACCCAGCTTGCATTGTAGAGGAGGACCCGACTTTGGAGGACCTGACGACAATGGAGGCGCCTTGCGATATAGGGAGGTCTGGCAGTGGGGAATGCAAACTCAATCTGGGTTTGGACGCCGCTCCTCCTGGCTGCATTGTGGAAGAGATTCCTTGGCCGGACCTGGAAGCTGTGTTTGATGTTGGACATGCGACGGGAAAGGCCGGGTGGCAGGATGACGTGAAACGTAGAACGCCCGACGACGAAGGTGGTGACCTGCATGGCTTTCTCCTCCGTGAGGAGCACCTGTCCTTGGTGTTTGAGCTCCGAGGCCACATGTCTGACCTGGAGCATCGTGCCCTCATCATGGGCCAGCGACTGGACATGCTTCTCGATGCCTACTCTGGCGCTCCAGCTCGGCAAAAGTGTCCCCTCTGTGCGCAGTCTTTCGCCATTCCGGTCGACTCCACGTGGAAGACAAATGCAGGCAACAGGTCACCAATTACCTAGGTTTTTCATGATTCTATGGCTATTTAGCTTTATGCTTATGTTTTATGTTCTCTTAGACTTTAGGCACCTGTCCTGGTTTCCTCCGGGCAGGATGGGTGCCACTAGTTTACAGCTGTTTTAGCTATGTACCTATGCTGGTTTCCGGTTTCCGGCAGCATTTTGGTTTACTAAGACTCTTGACTATGTACACTCTAATACAGTTTTTTGATAATATATTATAGCAGGCTCCTCCCTTTTTTATTTAAAAAAAAAAGTTTGCATATGGTTACTCTGCCCATATCCTCTTTAACTCTTGAGGAAGACTTCCCAACTACCAACTTGAATGGTAATTAAATTCTCTGGGCCAGAGAACTATTCTGGGTCTGACCAATTTAAATCCAGCAGAGTATTGGTTAGGTAGGAGTCATCTCAACCATTATTGATTCCCCTCACCATCTCTCTCATGCATTATGATCTATCTTGGAAACCCATTCAAAAATTATGAAACACTTTCCATTTTATTTAGTAAAAAAATATATATATATGACCTTCTATAACAAAAGGCTCATCATTTCCAACATCAACACATAAACAATCTACCTATAGTATTTTAGCAGGATATAATTATATTTACAAGCTGGGGGAAACATGGGTATGACAATCCCGTCCCCCTTAAAGGAACATCGTCCTCGGTGTTCTACCTATCATTGTGCTCTTTATGTACAACAATGAACAAAAATGGGTAGCATGTTTCATGGAATCCTCCATTCCCATGTAGCTTCATCTGGACCAAAGTGTTTCCACTACACCTTGACTTGTGAAATGGTTTTGTTCCTAAGTGGTATTTCTTTCTTGTCTATTATGCATTGTGGCTCTGGAAGGAATTCTCCCTCTAGTTCCACTTGAATCACAGACCAATCAATTATATGATTAGAATCATGTACATATTTATTTAGTAACGAAACATGGAAGACATTATGTTCTTTCACTGTGGGAGGAAGTGCTAGTCTATATGCTACAGGTCCCACTCTGTCCAAAATTTGAAAGGGTCCACAAAATCGAGGTGTCATCTTGGCAAAAGTTCCCATTCTCAAGGAAATTTTTATGGGCCTAACTCAAAGATACACATGATCCCTTGCTTTGAACTTGTTGACGGGCGAAATTGACCGCTCATCAACTAGAGGAGTGAATCCAGTCCGGGGTTGTCTACTTAACCCAAGTTGTTTGGATTAATCCACTACGACGGGTTTAGCGGCTCCATTAGCCGATCTAAGTCCTAAGAAAGCGAAAAACAAAACTAAAGAAGATAAAACAACTTGATGAAAAACACTCACTGAAAACTATATACAGATCTAATATATATTTACAGTTTACTAACTAATATTTATAACATAAGTCTACTTATTGTATGTATAATATATACAAATGACTTTATTTCTAATATATATATAACATTTACAGAATGCAAATTTTAATCTAAATCTGCGAAAATCGAATATGGATTGATTTATTAAACAACAACAAAGCTATCATTCAATCTTTTTGATTTTTTTTTTTTATATAATGTTTATAAACAAGAAATGAAATAACAAACTGTCTAATTGAAAACAGAGATAACAAACAGCAGAATATGTTTAGACTGCAGGAAATTTTTGTATTAATTAAACTAATGAAATAAAACTAACAAACTGACTTGTAATTGCATCCCATATTCGTCCTGTGTATAGCATCCAATCTCGTTGTCTGATGAGGCAAACCCGCAAAAGATCCTACAAATGCTTCTCGTAAACGTGAAGCAGTAATGATTGAATCTGAATGATAGAACATATAAGAGATATAGTAACAGCAATCTTATAATTTCACAAGTGGCCACATTGAGATAAATCCTGATGTGAAAACTTGTGTATAAATGTTCAATGAATGATGAAGATAAATCTCTTAATCTCAAGTTTGAACAGAATAATTACTATATGTTAAATATGGGACATAAAACATGGATATCATATAAAGTTTATCATATCAATCTGCAATAAATCACGATAGCTAAAACAATCACAAGCTAATTACAAATCGAAATAATCATAACTTGAATAAAAACACGATATGAAGAAGCTAAAGTTGTGCAAATATCATATTCTATTCAAGTTTGTAAATCAGAAATCCATAGTTTTTGCCCCAGGCGGAGAGGATTTCAAGTTTACAAAACAACATACTTATATAGGTTCCAAGAACAAAATGTTTCCTGTTGATAACATCCAATCTGTTCCAAAAAATGTGGGGGATGCAACCTCCCAGATTTTAATTGATACCAAAAACTAACAGCCTAATCTATTAACTAAAAAAACAAATATAGTATGGATGAGAGATGCCAACAGTGCTTCAAATATCCTTAGAAATCATGGGTTCCTGAAAACAAATAAAAATAAAAAGATTTCAGATGTATTTTCAGTTATCAAAACAAGTAATTCGAATTTTTCTAACTAGCTACAGAATCTCACGATTTTGTAGCTAGTTATAATTATAACTAGA
>ML810797.1:45325-66139 GCA_009831015.1 Picea engelmannii | reverse complement strand
AACAATTCTATGAAATTAAATGTTTAGCTATCAACAGAATTAGATCCCAATTATATAAGTACAGTATTTACAGGATACAAATTTTGATCTAAATTTGCAAAAATCATTGGTAAAAATGTCTTATGACAGCGAAACTATTATTTTTTATTTTTATAATTTTTATGTGAGAGAAATAAAATGAAAACTATCTAAGCTGAGAAATTAAAATAATAATCCTAACTGTAAATATAAACTATGTATCTATCCAAACTACTGAGAGTTCTCGAATTTATTAACTATTTAAATTGCAAATAACAAACTGACCTGAAGTAACGCTTCCTATTTGTCCTATTCACAGCATTCGATTTAGCTGTTTGATGGGAGAAATCCGCACCAGATTTTTCAACAAGATTCTTGTAAACAGGGAGCAACAATGCTCTTTGAATACGAATGACAGAACAAACAAGACATAAAACGACAGCAATCTTAAAGTTTACAGATCATCATGTTTAGATAAATCCCAGTGTGAAGATTTGTACATAACTGTTCACTTAACAAAGAAGAAAAACCTTCTGCTCATTAAATTGAAACAGGATAATTGTTGTACATAAAATAAGAGACATCAAATATGGACAACACATAAACCAAATCACATCAACCTACAACAAATCTTGATATCTAAAGTAGTCAATAATTTGATTACAAATTAAATGCACAAAACTTGAACGAAAGTATGATAAATTGAAAGCTAAAGCTGTTACAAAATATCCACTTCCATTCGAGTCTGTATAATCATAAGTCCATAGTCTTTGTTCTCCCAACAATGATGGGTTGTTTGCAAAAAATAATGAGTATATAAAGGCCACGGGGTAAAACATCCCTGTGGTAATTATCAAACTGTTTGCAAAAAATATGGGAACGATCTCCCAAATCTCTATTTCTGCCTAAGACTAACAACTTAAAACAAAACTATATAAAAAAAGCATGTTCTAAACTACCACAGCATGTCCAATTTCCTATTGAAATTCGTGTGTACCTGTAGGTGGACAATAATAAACAATTTTAGACAATGTTCAGTTGTAAAATCAACAAAAATCCAACTTTTATGACTAGCTACAGAATCTCACGATTTTGTAGCTGGTCATATTTACAAACAAAATCGTTTTAAATGAATCCAAATAATAACAAGAATGTATACAGCGAATCAAACAACTCTTAATTACTAATTCAAAACAGATAGAATCGTTTTGAAAATTCAAAATCAACGAAATCGTTTTTGAATCAAAAGATTATATTCTATTTATCAAACCAATCTTTGATACTAATCCAATGCATACACAAACGACTATGCTAATTCAAGACATACAGAATCGTTTCTGAATCAAACCAAACATAACTAAATCAAACTAACTCAGAGCCAACACAATCGTTTATACTAATTCAAGAACAATAATATCGTATTAAGTCGGTTCAGTGAAAACATAGCTATATTCGATTTTAGCAAACAAATCTTTTGTTTAGATTCAATGCAAAAATAATTCAAAACAAAATCATTCTTGGTAATTAAAAAATAACAGAATCGTTTTTGAATCCATTCAAACAAAAAAGAACTAATTCAGAGAAAACACAATCGGCTATGCTAATTCAAACCAAATCATTCAAAAAATCGATGTTGAAATAACATACCTGGGCTGTAGGAAAATGATTCGGTCAGGATAACTTTGAGTTAACAAAGGCAGTAGATGTCTCAACATTTCTGAACACGATAGGACCCGTGATCTTTTGCCTCTTATCGTAAGCTTGCAGCCTATCATTTTCCTTTGACAACACAGTAACTCGTTCCTCCAAGGATTTAATCCTGGATTGCAACAGAGGAACATCTATGTAGTATCATTCCAGCCAAGAGTTGCATTGAGTGCATTGTGGGTGATCGAGCCGAGTCACTACAGGTGGGGGTTCTTTTAAATTACCAGGGGTTCCACTATCAAACTTGATTCCCGGGAAGTTAGGGTCATCCTTGAGGCACGGTGGAAGATTGGATACGTAGTCATAGGGTTCAACAGAACAGAGGCCATGAGAGTAAGGGTATTCCTCGGCCAAAAAGCGTTCAATCTCAGAGTCCGAGTCTTCACTCAAAACAATAGGCTTCGGGTCTGTGTTTTGTTTGGGCTTGTTCCGAGCACACCTAGATACCCATCGTGCATTCTTATTTCCCTTACTATTGGCATCGGTATTACCCTTTCCCTTCTTCCTTACAGGCCTCTTAACAATCTTAGTATTGTCTTTCGAGCATGGGTCGAGTATGGCGTCGGGTAGGTCAATGTTGGGATAGGTCGAGGGTTTGACAGTGGGTAGGAGGGTAGGAGGTGGCACGGCAGGCCCAACAAGGATTTCAGTGACCACGGCCTTGTCCACTTGAATACATTCAGGAGTGACAAAGCCATTCCTTAATAGGAAGGCTTTCCAACAGTCACCACTCAGCCTTAAATGATAAACGATAACGATTTTGATCAAGTAGTGATGGAAGAGGCTGAAATCAGCCTTCTCCCTCTTAAATCGTTTTGACATTTTATACAGACTGTGTAGGAGGTAGTGAGGCATATTCAAAGGGAAGTCTATGAAATTCATAAGCAACCGGAGATGGTAAAGAAACACTAAACCATAACGACCTTCGCAAGTCACGAATTGCTTAACAATGGCTAATAAATCATGCCACCTGGACTTAAGGGTAGTGACAGGCATACCTCTTTCACAACTAACAATTTTCCTTGATGTGAATAGGAGCGGCCATGGCACTTTGTCCACCTTCGAATTCTTAAACCACCTCTGCCCTTTAGCTAGTAAACCCATGGTTGAACTAAGGAATTCTTCGTTTAATTCTAGTTGGATGTCTCCAACCTTAGCCCTGCATCTGTCGAATGTGAGGGCAAACTGTTGGGCGACCACAAGGTTGAAACCCTCAAATTTTTGGATGAAAAATAACCAGCCATTATTCTCCAGGTCCTCACGAGAATTGTCAAATATTAGCAGCGTTTGGACGCCGTTAGGTTCTACACGCACTACAGGTGCCATGGGAGAGAACACATAGTCGGCAGGGTAAATGGTGAGGAGGCTAGATGAGGTCGAAACAGGACCAAATGCTCACAGGTTTCCCAAAACAAATAGAGGTAGCCCACGATACAAGGCAGACATTAATTCCTATACGTGTGCGGGTGGTGGAATGAAATAAAACCATGCAAAACAGTCATTTCGATATGTACAATTGACGACGCTTTGGTGATTCAAATCACTATTGGTGTGTGTTAAAAACAATGTAAACGACATGCCAAGCAAATAACCATTGAAAACCATGACAAGTCAATCCAAATATTTGAACAAACAATAGCTTTTGCATGTTTTAAAACAAAACAATCATTTTTAATAAAGCACCAAGGATTTGATCATAAAATGTATGCATTCTATGAAACCATTGTCCCAAGGAATTCGATCAAAGACGATAGAACATCATACCATCATTGTATCAAGGATTCAATCACAATCACCAGAATATCATTGCATCACAAACTTATAAAATGAAGTCATATCAACCAAAAATGCAAAGTGAATAAAAGTTTGGTGTTTTGACACATGCATAACCATTATTGAGTTGGAGGTGAAATGACCACATGAACGTGAGTAATCATAATAATCCAGTGACGATTTTAACGCCATCGAAATAACTTCCAATTCAAGGTTTTCACGCTTGCAGTCATGAAAATGAAGACGAAAGGCAAGTGTGCGAATAGTGCAAGATAATAGTGTCGTTTTGTTTTCAAGAATTGCGACAAGTATTTAGGGTTCAAAACCCTGGTGTAGGCAGCTTATAAGGAAAAGCTAAAAATGAAAAATGGCTACCAACAATGGCAACACAATGGTAGAAGCAATTATCTCTGCCAAAAGAACAAATCCAGATTATGATAATGAGAATAATTCTATCTCAAAAACAACCAGAAAATTGTTTAAACATCATCATTAATCAAATATTCCAGCTGCACTTAAAAGATGAAAACTGATAACAGTCTTAAGACAAGCGAGTCATGATATTAAAGATAAATCTCCAATACTGTTGACAGAGCCACTGCTACCAGCATGCATCCATAGCCTCAACAGGGTTGCCATTTAACCCACTCTGACATCTGTATCCTGCCAAGAAGTTCCAAATCAGAATAAAGGACATTTTAAGATCAAGAGATTCCATACTTGCGAATTTTCATATACCCGACATTGCTTCACTGCCAGCGGGCCTGTTCAGTACCCCGATGAAGTTGTCTTGGCGTCATGCATGTATTTACCCGCTGCCAGTAGACCTGTTCAGTATCCCGGCAGGTTTACAAGCATGTCCCACGGCTCTTTTAATGATTTGTTTAGTTGTTAAAGATATATAATTGAGCGGGGTGACGCTGAAAATTATGATATTTTAGACATATTTTTACAGACCTTGAAAGAATTTTTTAAGTTGTCCTTCATTAAGATTCAGAGATGGTTTGTTTACAAAACCAACCTTCAAAAGCAGGGAGACATCTTCTGAGTTATTCCCTTAAGGAACAGGGACAGCATAAGAAGATAATGGATGATCGTGACAGGCTTTACTTACAGAATGAAATCAATAAACTTCTTTCAAACAATATTCTTTCCTCAACATGGCTGTAAATTTCAGAAGCATATTACAATAGATGTTTAGACAAATTTTCAACAGTCATTTCAGAGGAATTTTTTTTGTTTTCTTTGTCTGAATAGTTCATAATGAAAGTATGTGTATTTCAAAAAGAAAGACTGATAAACATAAATGGAAACAAAACACACCAGTGAAGAAAAGTTGGAAAGCAAAGAAATCCAAACAACAAAAACAAAATATGTACAGAAGGTGCATCTGAAAACCTCATGCCACAAAATCCCTTGGGAGACTGAAAAGTAGGAAAATCTTGTTTGATGGAAAAGAAGTCTTACTCGTGGTACCTTGGGTCAGGTTTGATTTAGATTTATTTATCTCTTTACTTTCCATTTAAGATTTTCATGACGATACTGTGTTTTTGAAAATAAACATTCAACTAGAAGTAAAGAGAAAAGGATCAAGGGGACTTCCCTGACAACAGCCATATTATGGTTCTCGTGGTGCGCCCACTTGCGTTCATGACTGGATTATTACAAAGATAAATAGTGAGAAATACAACTGAAAGAAAACCTACCCTAACTATTAAACAAATCAGGATACTACGTGAATTCATGTTTCCAATGTAGCCATCGGAGTAACTCTAATCCTGCAATGGAAACAAAATCAAGCATTACTAATAAGAATGGTAATATATCAACAAATGACAGAAACATATCACACTTACCTTCATAATCATCATCTAAAAACAAAATAAGCATGATCTTACCATTCCCTGGAATATTCTTGATGTATGAATCCTCCAGCCATTGCACAATCTTGTCGTGATAAGGGTCATAATGGCATGGACGAGTGTAAGTAGGTTTGAAAAACTTGTCAGGATTACGAGGAAATGGAATAACCATCAGCCAAGGCTGAAATGCCCCATCCTCCTTACAATTCTCTAAGTGTTCATTAATTTCTTCACATGGAGGATCTACAAGAAATATGTCACGCCTACTTCCAAGATACTTAGGTAAAAATAAATCAAGCACATCTTTGTCTTTATTATGAATTTTTTTTATATATGAATATTCAAGCCATCCTAAGATCCTGTCACAAAAATGGGGATGCAAACCAAGACTTTGATGAAACGAATATATCAATGGGAAAATCATCATAGGAGGATTAGTGCAATCAATTGGATCATTGATTTGGATGTTTCCTTCGATGAGATTGATCATTTCAAAATGTGAAGCATAAACATTAAGATTCGAGCTAATTAAAGAACGAATACGCAACTTAGAATGTTTGATCTCCATAAAATATAATGCATTGTCTTTTTCAACAATAAACTGTGTAAAATCATCTCGCAACATGTCCTTTTCCCATGTGAGTGATGAAAGTGAACAGGCGTCAAATCCGGTTTTATCAATGTTATGCTCGGAATTAATTTCACCAAAATTTAGCATATCGAAAGGATATGATTGTGGTGGAAAAGAGTAGTATGTTGTAGGTAAGATGTCAAGTCCACCAGAATCTAGGAATAGATCAGGATATAAAGAATAAAAGGAATCAGAAATAAGCAGATGAAAAGAATCTCTTGAACTATGATACTCAACAATGGTATTCTCAAGACAATTCTCTTCACTTTCTTTAAAACTCTCACTATGTTTTGGTGACGAATTCCTCAACATAATATGATCATCTGGATTTGGCTTTTGTGTGATAGATAATTCAAAATTTATGTGACAAACATCTAGTCTTTCCTGTGAACAAAGTGCGTTTTGAGGATGAAGGTTTAAGGTTTCTTCTTCGCTAATCAATTTCATAGGAGTACTAGAACATTCAAGACGATTTTCATCGCTTAAGTGTTCTTCAATGACTGATTTTAAATGTTGATTAGAGCATGAGTTACAAGAATGAGGGTATTCACCTTGAGCCAGAAACGAATCATTTTCCATACTAGTCTTAGACTGAAAATACAATGATTCAAAGGAAAAACCAATTTGGTTGTCAATAAGAGCCTGATCAATAGATTCTACCTCCCTGGCTTGTTCAACATTATCAGAAGAATTTTTCTCTTCTTGCGGAGAATATTGTTCTAGCAGTTGAGTGATAGGATTTGCAATTGGTTCTTCATTCGTGATTGAACATGACTGGATGGAAGGGATGGAAGCATCATAGAAGATATTTAATGCCAATGACATGTCATCAAGATTAAATTTACAGAGGATATGATAGATTCTTGTCAAAAATTCTTCTGAAGATGAATCGTCGTTGATTAGCGAAGTATGAAATTCTTCACATAATTGATCAAAATCATAAATTTCAAAAGTATCTAGAAACTCATCTACAAATTGAAACCAATAAAAAATGTGACATGCTGGAAATGATTCAAACCAATGTTGGATCCGGCCTCTAAAAGTAAAAGCGAAAAGTCTGCATAAAACTCTTAAATCTGAGATGTCATGTTTGATTCATTTGCACCAAAACTTGTTAAGGTGGTCTTTAGCAAATAAATTGCCTTCACCATTAAAGGTGAGTTTGGACAAGCGAGAGACTGTCTCGTTGGGAACATTGGGTAATGAGAAGTTGAAAGCATGTTAACACAGTGATTTGGGGAGCCATGGGGAAATTGAAAACATTTAAAATAAGGGCTCCTACAAGGCCAACTTGTCAGTCGGCCCTCCTTCTAGCGCCATTTGTTGACGGGTGAAATTGATCGCTCATCAACTGGAGGGGTGGATCTGGTCCGGGGTTGTCTAAATAACCCAAGTCGTTTGGGATGATCCACTCCGACGGGTTTAGCAGCTCCATTCACCGATCTAAGTCCTAGGAAAACGAAAGAAAAACTAAGCTAAGGAAACTAATCTAAGTAAAAAAAAGGGGGGGACAACAAACTATATACAAATCTGAAACCATATATACAACTTACTTACTAATATTATACAACAACAATTCTATGAAATTAAATGTTTAGCTATCAACAGAATTAGATCCCAATTATATAAGTACAGTATTTACAGGATACAAATTTTGATCTAAATTTGCAAAAATCATTGGTAAAAATGTCTTATGACAGCGAAACTATTATTTTTTATTTTTATAATTTTTATGTGAGAGAAATAAAATGAAAACTATCTAAGCTGAGAAATTAAAATAATAATCCTAACTGTAAATATAAACTATGTATCTATCCAAACTACTGAGAGTTCTCGAATTTATTAACTATTTAAATTGCAAATAACAAACTGACCTGAAGTAACGCTTCCTATTTGTCCTATTCACAGCATTCGATTTAGCTGTTTGATGGGAGAAATCCGCACCAGATTTTTCAACAAGATTCTTGTAAACAGGGAGCAACAATGCTCTTTGAATACGAATGACAGAACAAACAAGACATAAAACGACAGCAATCTTAAAGTTTACAGATCATCATGTTTAGATAAATCCCAGTGTGAAGATTTGTACATAACTGTTCACTTAACAAAGAAGAAAAACCTTCTGCTCATTAAATTGAAACAGGATAATTGTTGTACATAAAATAAGAGACATCAAATATGGACAACACATAAACCAAATCACATCAACCTACAACAAATCTTGATATCTAAAGTAGTCAATAATTTGATTACAAATTAAATGCACAAAACTTGAACGAAAGTATGATAAATTGAAAGCTAAAGCTGTTACAAAATATCCACTTCCATTCGAGTCTGTATAATCATAAGTCCATAGTCTTTGTTCTCCCAACAATGATGGGTTGTTTACAAAAAATAATGAGTATATAAAGGCCACAGGGTAAAACATCCCTGTGGGAATTATCAAACTGTTTGCAAAAAACTATGGGAACAATCTCCCAAATCTGTATTTCTGCCTAAGACTAACAACTTAAAACAAAACTATATAACAAAAAGCATGTTCTAAACTGCCACAGCATGTCCAATTTCTTATTGAAATTCGTGTGTACCTGTAGGTGGACAAGAATAAACAATTTTAGACAATGTTCAGTTGTAAAATCAACAAAAATCCAACTTTTATGACTAGCTACAGAATCTCACGATTCTGTAGCTAGTCATATTTACAAACAAAATCATTTTAAATGAATCCAAATAATAACAAGAATGTATACAACGAATCAAACAACTCTTAATTACTAATTCAAAACAGACATAATCATTTTGACAATTCAAAATCAACGAAATCGTTTTTGAATCAACAAATTATATTCTATTTATCAAACCAATCTTTGATACTAATCCAACGCATACACAAACGACTATGCTAATTCAAGACACACAGAATCGTTTCTGAATCAAACCAAACAGAACTAAATCAAACTAACTCAGAGCCAACACAATCGTTTATACTAATTCAAGAACAATAAAATCGTATTAAATCGGTTCAGTCAAAACACAGCTATATTCGATTTTAGCAAACAAATCTTTTTTACTGATTCAATGTAAACATAATTCAAAATGAAATCATTCTTGGTAATTCGAAAATAACAGAACCGTTTTTGAATCCATTCAAACAAAAAAGAACTAATTTAGAGAAAACACAATCGGCTATGCTAATTCAAACCAAATCATTCAAAAAATTGATGTTGAAATAACATACCTGGGCTGTAGGAAAATGATTCAGTCAGGATAACTTTGAGTTAACAAAGGCAGTAGCTGACTCAACATTTCTGAACACGATAGGACCCGTGGTCTTTTGCCTCTTATCGTAAGATTGCAGCCTATCATTTTCCTTTGACAACACAGTAACCCATTCCTCCAAGGATTTAATCCTGGATTGCAACAGAGGAACATCTGTGTAGTATCATTCCAGCCGAGAGTTGCATTGAGTGCATTGTGGGTGATCGGGCCGAGTCACTACAGGTGGGGGTTATTTTAATTACCATGGGTTCCACTGTCAAACTTAATTCCCGGGAAGTTAGGGTCATCCTTGAGTCACGGTGGAAGGTTGGATACATAGTCATAGGGTTCAACAGAATAGAGGCCATGAGAGTAAGGGTATTCCTCGGCCAAAAAGCGTTCAATCTCAGAGTCCAAGTCTTCACTCAAAATAATAGGCTTCGGGTCTGTGTTTTGTTTGGGCTTGTTCCGAGCACACCTAGATACCCATAGTGCATTCTTCTTTCCCTTACTATTGGCATCGGTATTACCCTTGCCCTTCTTCCTTACAGGCCTCTTAACAATCTTAGTATTGTCTTTCGAGCATGGGTCGGGTATGGTGTCGGGTAGGTCAATGTTGGGACAGGTCGAGGGTTTGACAGTGGGTAGGAGGGTAGGAGGTGGCACAGCAGGCCCAACAAGGGTTTCAGTGACCACGGACTTGTCCACTTGAATACATTCAGGAGTGGAAAAGTCATTCCTTAATAGGAAGGCTTGCCAACAATCACCACTCATCCTTAAATGATAAACGATAACGATTTTGATCAAGCAGTGAAGGAAGAGGCTGGAATCAGACTTCTCCCTCTTAAATCATTTCGACATTTTATATAGACTGTGTAGGAGGTAGTGAGGCATATTTAAAGGGAATTCTATGAAATTCATAAGCAACCAGAGATGGTAAAGAAACACTAAACCATAATGACCTTCGCAAGTCACGAATTGCTTAACAATGGCTAATAAATCATGCCACCTGGACTTAAGGGCAGTGACAGGCATACCTCTGTCACAAATGACAATTTTCCTCGATGTGAATAGGAGTGGCCATGGCACTTCGTCCACCTTCGAATTCTTAAACCACCTCTGCCCTTTAGCTGGTAAACCCATGGCTGAACTGAGGAATTCTTCGTTTAATTCCAGTTGGATGTCTCCAACCTTATCCCTGCATCCGTCGAATGTGAGGGCAAACTGTTGGGCGACCGCAAGGTTGAAACCCTCAAATTTTTGGATGAAAACTAACCAGCCATTATTCTCCAGGTCCTCACGAGCATTGTCAAATAGCAACAACGTTTGGATGTCGTTAGGTTCTACGCGCACTACAGGTGCCATGGGAGAGAACACACAATCGGCAGGGTAAACGGTGAGGAGGCTAGACGAGATCGACATAGTACCAAATGCTCACAGGTTTCCCAAAACAAACAGAGGTAGCCCGAGATACAAGGCAAACATTAATGCCTATACGTGCGCGAGTGGTGGAATGAAATAAAACCATGCAAAACAGTCATTTCGATATGTACAATTGACGACGCTTTGGTGATTCAAATCACTATTGGTGTGTGTTAAAAACAATGTAAACGACATGCCAAGCAAATAACCATTGGAAACCATGACAAGTCGATCCAAATATTTGAACAAACAATAGCTTTTGCATGTTTTAAAACAAAACAATCATTTTGAATAAAGCACCAAGGATTTGATCATAAAATGTATGCGTTCTATGAAACCATTGTCCCAAGGAATTCAATCAAAGACAATAGAACATCATATGATCATTGTATCAAGGATTCAATCACAATCACCAGAATATCATTGCATCACAAACTTATAAAATGAAGTCATATCAACCAAAAATGCAAAGTGAATAAAAGTTTGGTGTTTTGACGCATGCATAACCATTATTGAGTTGGAGGTGAAATGACCACATGAACATGAGTAATCATAATAATCCAGTGACGATTTTAACGCCATCGAAATAACTTCCAATTCAAGGTTTTCATGCTTGCAGTCCTGAAAATGAAGACGAAAGGCAGGTGTGTGAATAGTGCAAGATAATAGTGTCATTTTGTTTTCAAGAATTGCGACAAGTATTTAGGGTTCAAAACCCTGGTGTAGGCAGCTTATAAGGAAAAGCTAAAAATGCAAAATGGATGACAATAGTAGTCTTCCCACTTCTTGGGCTGATGCATCACATGCATCCTTAACATGTCCTCCAACACTTGGTTTACCCTCTCTGTCTACCTATCAATTTGAAGGTGATAGGATGTACTAAATAACAATTTAGTTTCAAAACCAACAAACAAAGATTTCCAAAAATTTGAAGTGAATTTTGTATCTCTGTCTGATATGATTTCCTTAGGCATGCCATGTAGTCTAAATATTTCTTTCATGAAAATATTGGAAATATCTATTTCCTTGCAAGTTGAATTTATGGGTATAAAGTGAGAAACTTTGCTCAGTTTGTCCACAACTACCATAATGGCGTCATTCTTCTTGGTTGATTTCGGAAATCGTGTGATGAAATTCATGGAGATGGTTTCCCATTTCCATTATGGAATTGGTAGGGGCTACAACAACCATGTTGGATGTCAGTTCTCTACCTTAACCTGTTGACATTCTAGACATTTATCTAAGTAATCGGCTATGTCTTTTTTCATTTCGAGCCAATAAAATAGTTTCTTAGTGGTTGTGATAATGTTTTGATAACTAGGATGACCAATATATGGTCTTTTATGTAGTTCATCCATTACAAACCTATTCAAGTCACACAATTTGGAATATACAACCTAACTTTGTAAGTTAGTAGGCCATCATTCAACAATTGGTAGCCCTCATACTTCATCCCTACGTGATCTTGCTCTAGGTATGATTTCACAGTCTTGAAAAATGCATATGTTTCTTGTGAACTTTTGACTCTCTCCTTGATGTCTGATTCATAGGTACTTACAACTACCAAGTGAATCACTTTCATACTCCTACTAAGGGAATCAACCACTCTATTTTCATTTTCACTAATACGTTTCATTTCAAAATCAAACTCACTAAGGAGAGTCATCCACCTAGCTTGTCTAGCATTGAGTTTGGGTTGGTCAAACAAATATCTCATCCCACTATGGTATGTCTTAAGTACGAATCTTCTTCCTAGGAGGTAATGCATCCACATTTTTAAAGCATGTACTATGGAAGCCAATTCCAAATCATGGTTCGCATAATTGATTTCATGCTCATTCAATTTTACAGATTCGTAGAAAATCACATGCCCTTCTTGCATAAGGACTCCTCTGAGTCCTTCCTTGTAGGAATATGTACTCACAAGGAAATCTTTGTTTGGGTCTACAATATTCTACATAGGTGCATTGGCTAAAATGTGTTTCAGCTATTGAAAACTCTCTTCACACTCTACTATCCAAATGAATCTAACTCCCTTTTTCAGAAGGGAGATGATTGGATAACCAATATTGGAAAACCCCTTTGTGAACCTCCTATAGTACCCTACTAGGCCTATAAAGGATCTGATTTCAGAGACATCTTTTGGGGTAGGCCAATCCATAATGGATTTTTTCTTGTCAGGATCAACCATCACTCCTTTTTCAGAGATAACATGGCCTAAGTAATGGACTTGGTTTTGGAAAAATACACACTTACTAAACTTTGCATATATTTGGTGCTCTCACAGCGCTTGAACCACCAACTTGAGATGTTCTTCATTCTCTTCCCTACTCTTAGAATAGATTAGGATATCATAAATGAAAACCAACACAAATATTTCCAAAAACTTGTTGAGTACATTATTCATTAAGCACATAAAGGTGGTTGGTGCATTGGTAAATCCAAATGGAACCACCACAAATTCATAGTGCCCATACCTCGTCCTAAAGGCGATTTTGTGGATATATTCATCCTTAATTCAAAATTGATGGTATCCAGACCTCAAGTCAATCTTGGAGAAAATTGTAGCATCCATTAATTGGTCAAACAAGTCATCAATCCTGGCAAGGGATAATTATTATTAATGGTCATATTATTGAGTTGTTTATAGTCTATGCACAACCTAAGTGTGCCATCCTTCTTATTCACAAACAAAGTCAGTGCTCCCCAAGGAGATACACTAGGCCGAATGTAACCTTTTTCCAACATCTCCTTTAGCTATAGTTTGAGCTCAACTAGCTCTGGTGTACTCATTCTATAGGGTTCTCTATACATTGGCACTACTTCGGGTACAAGTTCTATTGAAAAATCAATATCTCTTCTTGGAGGTAGACCTGGTATCTCTTCTGGAAACTGTTGGCGATCGGAGGTCACCCCTGGATTGCTAGCAGAAGCAGAGCCCGACGCCCATCAAATTAATGTCACGATTTGTTTAAAGGGTGATCAAATGGAGAAAAACTCAAAACAGCACAATCTCAACTCAGAAACTAGACCAGGCATGCATGAACAAGTGAGGTCTTGATAAACTCCAAACAGTGAGTTGTAGAAAAAGGGGTGAGCAGGTGGAAGACTTATGCAAGAAGGATGCAGAGGTCAATAATAAACATCAGGTTCATCACAGACTGGAGAAGAAAGCATTCAAACACAAAGTCCCTTTATATTCAAACACTAAAAACCAGAGAGTACAAAAACGCCATGACAAATCCTTTATCATAACATAACTGCAACAATCCACGTGAATCATTCAACTGTGAACACTCCGGCATGAGATGAAACAAAGATGTAAAGAGAAGAACTGTTTGTCATAAACCAAGAAGTCTCAAACACAGAGGCATAACCAGGAAACCAGAATGTCGCTGAAACTTACAGTCGGGAGCTTAGCTCTACCATCGATAGATACAAAAATGGAAAAAATGCCTACATATACTCAAAACAACAGCGGAACCAAGAAATTGCATTGAAAGCTTTGCGTCTGCATGGCTTCTGACACACTGCAGCCGTAATCTTTGAATAATCGTGCAACTTGTGGCAGATGCGATAGATTTTCTGACAGTTACATCGGCGAATCGACGTGCCTTTAATTCATTGTAGGACGTCCCCATTATGGCGGAGACGATATCTAACCACCACCAACCGCTTCAATCACTGCTTCTTGGGATTGAGAACGGCCCATCCAACTCAGCACTTTGGGATCTGGACGACTTCTCGCGCTGCCACCTGGAATAGTTGAATAGCTTGAGCGACAGGTATGGAGGCCAACGTGGAGGATGAGGTGCATGACAGGAATGTTCGTGCCGGGTTATAAGGGCGTGAAAGGAGTGACGCGACGAGAGGAGGATGACGGAAGGAAATAACTCGCCTTCAGGTGAGAGGCTGACGTGGAGAGGAATGGGACACGTGGCAGGCGGTGAGTGGATGATGAGAAGAAGGGAGGACCGCGCGGACCAAAGAGGACAGATGAATGGATGACACACGACAGCAGGGGAAAGGCGGAAGGGAGGATGAAATGACGGGGATAGGGCCCACACTGGTTAATCACAGGGCAGTTGAGAAGGGCGGGGCTTGTATAAGCACCGTTGATCTGGGTGCCTCAATCGTGGCCGTCGGGAAGCTGCACATGGGATTTCGGACCCCCCCCCTCCGCTTAAAGGTAGAAAGGCGGGGGGGGTCTGGAATGGTCTTCATCGCCGTTGATCCGGGCGCGCTCATCTGGACCGTCGGAGAGGTGCGCCCCCGATTCCGGAACCCCCCCTTTGCTTAAAGGTCGGAAGGCAAGGGGGGTCCGGAATCCAACGCGCGCCGTTGATCCGGGCACGCGAATCTGGACCGCTCGGACTTGCTCGTTTCTTATCATGGGCGCATAATCGCTCAAAACTTAGGACAAATGGGTTTTTAACCCTTCTTATGCATTCTACCCCCCCTATACAAGAAGTATCGCTAACATTTGGCTCCATGGGGGATAGAGTCGTCCCTGTGATGCTCTAAGAACTCTTCTGCAGACTTAGTGCCTTTGTTGTTGGGCTATGGAGTCATTTATTAGCCCGAAAAACAAAAAAAACGAAAACAAAGAACAACATTTACAAAACAAAGAAAAATGAGCCGAGTGTGGCTCACATAAAACATTTCTTTAAGAAATGCCCATTGACTGGGCCACTAAAAACTTCATTGCCTTCTAGATCCTGCAACCTGTAGGTGTTGTTGGAAAATGCTTCAAGGATATTGAAAGGCCCGAACCAGAGGGCATCAAATTTACTGTGTTTTCCCTTTTCCTTCCTGGGTGCATCCCATTTGAGCACCAGATCACCCTTTTCGAACTCTTTCCTTTTTCTTTTCCTGTCAAAAGCCTGCTTGATCTTCTGCTGACGATTGTAAGCTCTGTCCAGGACCTGTTCTCTGATCCGCTGCACCCCCACCATCTGATGAATTCTTCTGAGCACAAGGTTAGGCTCCCCCTCATAGTCTTGGAGGAGATTTGCCACAGGCAAGGCAAGCTGAGTGGGGAAGACAGCCTCAATCCCATAAACCAGCTGGAAGGGTGAAAGACCCAGGGACCTCTTTGTTGTCACTCGATCGACCCAAAGTGCAAATTTGAGCTTTGAGTCCCAGGCCCTTTTATTATCCTCTAATAGCTTTTTGATAAGCTTGATTAGACTTTTATTAGAGGACTCTGCTAGTCCGTTTCCCTGAGGGTAGTAGGGAGTGGAGTGAATCAGTGAAATCCCAAACTTTTCACAAAATTTGATCAGAGGCTCAGACCGAAATGGGGAAGCATTGTCAGTGACAATTTTGCTAGGGCAGCCAAACTTAGCTATGATGTCCTCCAGGAAGCTGATGATTTCTTTGTGAGAGGTGCTTCTGGTAGGGACAGCTTCTATCCATTTAGTGAAGTAGTCGGTTGCTGTCAAAATCCATCGGTGCTGGCCACTTGAGGGAGGATGAATTTCCCCGATAAAATCCAATCCCCACTGTTGAAAGGGTGCTGAGACCATTACAGGTTTCAATGGCAGGGATTTGAGCTGCTGCTTCCCTGAGAATTTTTGACATTTGAGGCAAGCTCTAACGTCCCGGCAGACATCAGGAAATAAGGTAGGCCAGTAGTACCCAGCTCGAAGGATCTTGTGAGCAGTGGTCTTCCTGAAATAATGGCCTCCACAGAGACCGCTATGGAAATCATTCATAACCTTCTAGGCCTGCTGTGGGTCCAGACACATTAGTAATATCCCCTGGGGATCTTTCCAATACAAGGCTTGGCCAATAAGACAGTACTTGACAGCTTTGAGCTTTAAATCTCTTGCCTTGCCTTTTTCCATCCCATCAGGGGGTCTCAACTCCTGTAGGAAATACAAAATATCTTTGTACCAGGGGCATGCTGATAGTGGCACAGTGCTTTGGGAACCCCTGTTGGATGATTCAGCGTGCTCATTGATAAAATTGATTTCCAAGGCCTTGTAATTGGATTCAGCCAGGAGCTTGGCCAAACCCTGCCCTTTTATTAGCTTGGTGGGCTTAATTTCCAGGTCAAATTCTAGAATCTTGGCTATCCATTTACTTCTTCTTCCGTCTATGTCAGGCTGTGTAAGAATTTCCTTCACAGAGGTTGAAGGGACATATGCGATGATTTTTGAGTGTAAGACATAGACCCTGAAAGCTTTGAGAGCCTTCACCAAGGCATAAGCCTGCTTCTCCATGATCTCGTATCGAAGCTCTTCATCTCTCAGCGCCTAAGAAGGCGATAGGCTGCTCTTGCCCTTGATCGTTTCTCTGCAACAGAATCGCTGCCACAGTGTCAAAGGAAGCAAAAGAAAATATCATAAAATCTTTAGAATAATCTGGACTGATCAGCACAGGAGCCTCGGTCAATGCTTTCTTTATTTGGTCAAAAGACTTCCTGGGTTCAGCAGTCCATTTTATCTCATGGTCCTTCCTGAGCATGGCTGTGATATGTTTCGCCAATTCAGCAAAATTTGAGACAAACCTCCTCAGGAAATTAATCCTTCCCAGAAATGCTTGGACCTCTTTTTTAGATCTGGGAAGTGGCAGGGCCTGAATTGCTTCTACCCTGTCAGGATCAATCCTCACTCCCTCTGCTGAGACTATGTGGCCTAACAGCTTCCCTTTTTGCATAGCAAACAATGATTTCTTGGGATTTAGGGAAAGGCCAAACCTGCGACACTTCAGAAAAACCTTCTTCAAGTGGCAGTGGTGCTTGATATCAGTCTTGGAGAAAACTGTTATGTCATCTAGGTAAATCACCACAAACTTATCTTTTTCCCCGATGAAGGCTATGTCCATGGCTCTCTGAAACGTCGCCCTTGCATTCATCAATCCGAAGGGCATCTTGGCATACATGAATGTGCCCCAAGGAGTGGTGAAGGTTGTCTTTTGTCTATCTTCAGGCATGACTGATATCTGATTATAGCCAGAAAAGCCATCAATCATAGATATCCTATATGCACCAGTGACCCTCTGCAATATATGTTCCATGTTGGGCAGGGGGTAATTGTCCTTCCTTGAGCTCCGGTTCAGGTTCCTGAAGTCGACACAGAGTCTGATTTCTCCTCTCTTCTTTCTTACTGGGACCAGATTGGCTACCCAGCTAGAGTATCTCAAGGGGACTATGATTTGGGCATCCAGCAGCTTTTTCACCTCCCTTTCCATAACAGGTAACAGTGTAGGATTTATCTGTCTCAGTTTCTACTTGAAAGGTCTAGCCTCCTCTTTCAATGGGATCTTGTGCTCTATGACTGACGTGTCGTATGTCTTGAGGTCTTCGTAGGTCCACGCGAACACATCAGCAAACTCCCTCAGCAAATCAGTATATCCGATCCTCTGCTCCTCAGTCAAACTCCTCGACAGCTTGACAAACTTGGGATCCTCCGGTGTGCCTATGTTGCATTCAGTTGTATCAGCATCATCACCTGAAATTCTGCCCTTGATCGCCACATCATTCCCGTCGAACAATCTTTCTAATGGGATCAGACCTCTTGGTATATGATTGCCCGACAGTTGAATAATCTGATGATCAACAACTTTATTCAACAACTCCCCAGGGTGGTGGTCAGGTTCCTCGTCAGGGTCCTCATCTATATGCAATGCAGAGAAGCCATCGATGGATTGGAGGAACTTCTCAATCTCCTGATCATCTTCAAATACCTTCCAATGTTTGACATTGTCTGGTACTGAGGGTCTGTATCTTACTTCCACCTTTGATCTGACATTGGGCAATGCAGGAGCTTCAAACAAACTAGTTGAGAAGGCTTGAAAGTCGGCAGGGGCATTTTCTTCCCGTGGAATGAAAGAAATGTTGAAAGCCAGGAAGAAACTATTAATTAGATCCCATACCTCGTTCCTGTAATTCTTGAGGCGAGGGTGCTTGGTCTGGTAGACGTTTTTGACCTGCTGGACAATTAATTCTGTGTCCCCGAATACAGCCATCTCCCTGATTCCCATTTCTTTTGCAGCCCTTAATCCCAGGACCAGAGCTTCATATTCTGCCACATTGTTGGTGACTTCAAATTCCATCTTGTATGACAGTGATATGGTTTCCTGAGAAGGAGATTTGAATACCACTCCAGCACCTGCACCTATACTGGAAGAAGCTCCATCAAAGAACATCTTCCAAACAGAGGTGGTTGAAGGAGGCATCCCTTGATCAGGACTGAGCTGTTTTCTAATCTGCAAAGGGGTCTTAGGTTCATCAGTGACCTGCAATAAGCTAGATCCTAAGTCAGTGTCTAAGGCATAGATGGGATGATTAGTGGGGTTTGCTTCATCGCTGACTATGTAGGCTAGCTGGGCCTCCCTGTATAATCTCCTATGTTCCCCCCCAAAGACTGGAATGGTGGCGTAGGTGAGGTCCATCTGTAACGTCCCTCTAAGTCTCTTAATCCAAGACCTTGACAATAGCATGCCAAACTTAGGGGGAACATCAACTACCACTATATCCATGACCATACTTTTCATGGGCAGCTGAAACAGGGAAACCACCAGGTCCTTGATGACCCCCAAACATTGTACCCTCCGGGAATCGAAAGAATAAAGGTCATGATAGGCTCTGGTGACTTCCAATCCTAGCTCTTCCATGACGGATTTAGGCATGAGGTTGTGGGAGGCCCCCGAATCCATTAAGCAATTATGCAGCACTTTGTCATGTATGTTCAGGGAGGTGTAGAAAGGAGGGGATGAATCATCTCTGTCTTCTACCATGGGACCTAGGACCACTGCAGGCCTTTCATCTTGGAGGTTTATGAAGTCTGTGGAAGGGCCAGAGGCTTCAGATTTCAACAGGTCAGAGAAGCGTTTTTTGAATTCCCCATGTTTGATTAACTCAGTGAGGGGCACAGGGATTCTGATCTTTTGAATTTCATGCTCGAAATTAAAGGAAGATGTGAGCTTTGGGATTTATCTAATCTCAGGAGCATGATTTTGAATGATAGGGGAGAGAGGTTGAGCCTTCTTACCTATGTGGTTGTCAGCTACCTCGTCAGCAGGCTTCTCTACTCTAGTGGACGACTCAGGAACATCAGGTGTTGCTACCCTCTTGTCTGATCTCAAGTTATACCTGCCTCGGCCACCGCCAGCTTTGTCTCCTTTGCTCAACTCATTTAGCTGACTATTCATGAGAGACTCCTCATATGCTGACCGAGTTAGATGGGGGAAAGGAGGAGTGACTTCAACAGAGTGGATTTTAGGCTCAGGCTCATCTGGTTGTCTTTCTTCTTCATCAGCTATAAAGTTGTTCTGAAGGGGGGCCTGATTCCTTTGGTCATCCCTGTCTCTTTCCTTCTCTTTGTGCATAGTTGGAGGAGAAAAATTGTTTGGTCTCCTTAAACCTCCTTTATTTTCGGTGTTCTGAGGGCCCTTATACATCTGCCTCCTTTCCACCTTCAATCTCTCCACCTCTTCTTTAAGAAAGTTCATTACTTGAGCTAGCTCACATACTTGAGGGTGGGACAATGATGGGCCAGAGATGTTGGAGTCAGAAGTCGAGGCTTCTGATTTTCCTTTTCTTCTGTTTGTGTCAGCCTGGTTTCTCAGTCTGTCAGCTGCTAACATGTTGGATTCCACTTCTATAGCTACGTCTTGCATCTGAGCTAAATAGGTGGCTCTCCTTTCTCTTAATACGAGACAGAAGTCAGGGTCAAATGCACTAGCATATGAAATTTGAGCAGAGGCTTCGGAAGGCTTTATCTCTGCAGGAATCTTGTTATACATCTTATTGAATCTTTTGGAGAAGTCAAAGACAGACTCCCCTTCCTGCTTCTTCAGGGACCCAAACTCGGTCATGTAATATATGTAATCTTTTCTATCCCCCCACTATCTTAGGAAAACATTATCCAGAGCCTCAATCCCAGCTATGGATCCTGGGGTCAGCCCCCTGAACCACTTTCTGACTTCACCATCCAGGATCTGGAGGAAGAATCTCATCCAGACATCTTCATTCTCAATATTTAGGTTGTCGGCATAGCTGTAAAAGGCAGCCAGGTGCTCTTCAGCAGTCACATCTCCCTCACCGCTGAACTTGGGCATGTATTTCAAATAGTCTCCAGCAGGGAGAGGGTTCAAAGGCTGAGGAAGAATCAAAGGAGCATATCTAGCAGCGAC